>JBBUKS010024299.1:0-11451 GCA_038050645.1 Hedychium gardnerianum
TTCTCTTTTCTTAAAATATGTATTAGCTAATATAAGGTCATATGCTATCGCAAAATCCAATATAGTTTTCCCTTCTTGATATAAAAAATTAAAATATATATTAAATTAATAGGATAATTTTATTAAGGTATAATTAAAGTTATTTAAATTATCCCAACTATAGTCGAGAGTTGATTGAAATTATTAACGTAAGTTTTTTTAATTAAACTGTTCTTCACTGGTCTTCTTCCGTCGTGATTCGCGCAGCTAGCGAACGTGAGGCTGGCGCGTGGCATCCGCGGTGGCCTCAGTGGTGGTTGCGAGGCCATCGCGTGACCTCCGCGGCGACCGCGAGGGCCTCCGTGGCGGCCGCGAGGCCTTGGCGAGGCATGTGCGCCTCCATAGCTGCGGTACATGGTGTGCCGGTGTCGATTTCGGTCGGCAAGCAGAATGATATTTTTCACTCGTACCGGGCGATACGGAACGGTATTTTAAACATTGAAAATAATACTAAGAAGGACGGAGACCACGGTAATTGAAAATTAATTTAGATCATGCCTAGAAAGTTGATAATTAAATTATACATCTCAAAAAATTAATTGAAAAGTATCGGGTACACATGATATTCGTTGATCTAGAAAAAGCTTATGACAAGTTTCGAGAGAAATTAGGTGAATAATTCTAGAAAAGGTGTTAGCGTAACATTTATTGAAATAATTAAGGATATATGTGATGATGTAATGACAAGAGTGGAGATTTCAAGCGAATTAACTAAACATTTCCTATAAAGATAGGTTTATATTAAGGATGCCTTAAATCCCTATTTTTTATACCAATCATGGATAAACTCTGGACACATCCAAGACACATTATCATGGTGCATGTTGTTTTGTAGATAAAATTATTTTGGTAGATAAGACATGTGAAGGTAAATGCTAAACTCGAATCTTGGTGTTTTAGACTTAGTAGAGTAAAGATAGAATTTAAGTTTAGTAATATTAGATGTAATAAGACAATTGTTAAGATAGAAGATAACAAGGAGGGACAGATTGAGAGAGATGTTATACATAAATGCAAGCAAGATGATTGAAATATAGGAGAGCGATCGGTATTCTTTGTGATTGTAAACTACCTCTAAAATTTAAAGGAAAACTCTATAAAACTATAGTTAGACCTGCTATGTTATATGTAGTTGAATGTTGGATTATGACTCAAACACACAAGTAGAAGATAAGAGTCGTAGAGATGAAGATATTAAGATGGATGTGTGGACGTACGAGGATGAAAAAGATAAGAAATGAGAATATTAGAAAGAAAGTCAGGATTGCACTTATTGAGGTAAAACTCTGGGAGATACATTTAAGATGGTACAAACATGTACTTAGACGACCAATAAATGCACAGTTAGGTGATGTAAAATTTATAATAAATACGCATATTAAACGAGGAAGAGGAAGATCACATAAGACTTAGTTAACAATGATGAAATAAGATAAATCTATTTAAACATAGATGATGATATAGTAGGTGATAGGGTCCAATGGCGTAAAAGAATCTATATAATCAACTCCACCTAGTGGGACAATGCTTGATTGATTGTTGTTGTTGTTTTCTCATCTCAATGTGCCCACCTAGGTTGCACCATCTAGCTACTATCATTGCTTGCTACTATCCTGCCTTGCTTCTCTTCTCTCCCTCTCTTGTATCTTTTTCTCCCCTATCCTCCTTATCACCTATGGCAGTTTCTGTTAAATTTTGATTTTTATTGTTTGCATATTTTTTGGTAACTCAATGCTTATCATATTATTTCTCCTATCATGTAGTTCCTTCCTCTAATTAGGTTTTAATTCCGATAAAATATTCAGAAATTGCTTTTCTTATTGAAGTATATTTTGTTTCTATGTTGTTCAAGCATGGTTTGCTTGCATATTGTAATGCAATTGGCAGTGTTTACAGTAAGTGGAATGCATTTCTATTATATCCTACTGTGGAGAACTCCTTTTACATAACATTTGCTATATACTTATCTAGGTAATGAAGGCCTTGCCTGAGGCAGTTGTGGATTCAAAATTCCTTCGGCAAAATTTAGATGAATCAGTAGATAAAGAAACTACATCTAATTCAGAGCATAAGAATCTACCTGATACGTCAGCAAAGGTTTCTTTATTTTCAAATTTTTTCACATCCAATTTCTCACTTTTTGAAAGAAACCCCAGCTCATTTTCAGTAGAAAACAACTCTAGCAAATCTAGTAGTTATGGCTGGACAACAGCTGTAAAGAACATTATTAGTAGTGGCTCAATGAGGAGGCTCCAAGATCGTGTATTAGGATCAAGCAGTGCTGTCACTTTGAACGCAACCAGTGAAATATGGTTTCTTGGCAAGTGCTACAATCTGTCATTCGAGCAGTCACATAATCCTGATCTGGGCAACAGTTTTTCATCTTTTCTAGAAGATTTTTCATCAAGAATATGGATCACTTACCGGAAAGGTTAGTTTACTGAAGCACTCATGGCCATGAATGCCATATTTTTGACCCAGATCTTCTACAGGTTTCGAACCTATTGGGGACTCAAAATTCACATGTGATGTCAACTGGGGGTGTATGATCAGAAGTAGCCAGATGCTTATTGCTCAGGTAATTATCTTATTCAGCTCTTTCCTTCTAGCTCATACTTGTGCAGATGAAGCTATTAGTGAGGTGCTTTAAAATTGCCAACAGGCATTGATTCTTCACTATATGGGGGGATCTTGGAGGAAACCCTCACAAAAGGTGATGATTCATACTAGTTATCCATGTTATTCACTTTGATGTTTGGTAAATATTGAAAAAGGTCTAGTGAGCATTGTGTCTGAATGTTGGTTTGCAGCCATACGATTTTCAGTATATCGAAATTCTACGTCTTTTTGGCGACTCGAGCTTATGTACCTTTTCAATTCACAATCTTCTTAAAGCTGGGAAGGCTTTTGGTTTGGCTGCTGGATCATGGTTGGGTCCTTATGCTATGTGTCGAACTTGGGAAACCATTGCTCATGCTAACAGAGAGCAAGATGAACATGGTGAACATAAACAAAGGTTGCCTATGGTTCTATATGTTGTTTCAGGTGATAAAGATGGGGAACAAGGTGGAGCTCCAGTTATCTGCATTGAAGTTGTATCTAGACTTTGTCATGGTTTTAACAAGGAGCAACTAGACTGGGCACCTATACTCTTTTTGGTTCCTTTGGTTCTTGGACTGGAAAAAATCAACCCCAGGTAAGTTAAATGTAGCATTCTTTCTCATGAAATGGCACAAAAATTGGCATTGTTCTAAACATGCATGATTTTAAGGTTTGGTTTGTCAAAGAGACCTAATAAACAAATACTTCCATCATCTGTGGGTCTGATGAATTGCTTATACTGCTTGGTGCATGCCTACATATCAACCAGAATTTATTGGCTCAGTTTGTAGTTTGAATTATATTGAAGTGAAATTGTTAGATACATTTATACGCCTCGTCTCAATCATTTATCAAATTGGTATTATTCTGGACTTAGAACCCTTCATACATAGTTTAACCATGAGCATCTCTTACAGAAGGAATGATGGTGAAGAGAAAAATAGTTGTGAAATCACTAAAAGTTAATTTTCTGTTGAAAATGATTTTTTATGCTAGTTTCTAAAAGCTATTTATAGTTCGATGCAAGATTTGTGATGCCAAGCCATGCCACTTGAAACTGTTGAAATTTCTTGTTCACAGTATTTTCGTGATCAGTAGAGGTTGGTCATGGCGGCGACGCTACGAAGTGCAGTGGTGGCCGGTAAGTAGTGCGGCAGGTGTAGGTAATGAGAAAAGAGAGAAAAAAAAGAAAGGACAAAAAAAAGAGGGATGGCTAACATTAACATTTCTCTGACGTTTCTCTGGGGTAGGGGTAGGTGACCATAGACAAGAGGGGGAGGAAGAAAAAGATAGAGAGACTGAGAAAAAGAAAGAGAGGTCTACTTGAGGAGGATAGGTGGTTAGTTGGGTGGGGTTAGGGCATGCATGGGGCAAGGACGATATGGGTGGCGGTCGCACAAAGAGGAATAGAAGAGAGATCAAGAGAGAAGGTGCTCAGGTGATCGATGAGAGAGAGAGAGCAGGATTATGCAACTTTTAATTGTCAAAGATTCTACTAATTCAAACCAGTGTGATTAAATTCAGATACCCTTAATATAAATTTGGCTCATTTCTAAACTGGCCAAAACAAATTCAAATCAATTCCAATTTTAACCCAAATGACTCTAATCATTGTGCCTACATGATGGATTTCCTTCAAACCCAACTCGGCTTCAAATTCACCTCCAAAATCTGAATTGTTAATTCAGCTCAACTTATTTCGTCATCTAAAATTAAAAAAAAAAAAATTTAAGATGTGAAAATTTAAATATGATAAAATTCCATATCTAACATATATTCAAAAAAAGAAAAAATTACTGAAACGAAACAATACTGAAACCGTATAATTTCAATCACATATTAAAACTTTGGCAAAACTCAAAACTTTAAATCTTGGTTCAATGTATCTCCTGTTCACTAAATATTTGGAAATTATCAAATTGTTGTATCTGAAGCTAGAGCGTTCTGAATGAAAAGTCACATGGATTTCCCATAGTATAGTAACTTTCCTTTCAAAATTTGTCTGGTCAGCTTGGTTCCTCTAAGTTTTAAGATGCAGAACTATTTTCCTACTAAGCTTAATTCTAATTTGTAACACATCTTTGTTTAATTAGAGATGTGATATATAAAACTTGTTTCTACTGTTTCCCAGGTATGCTGAGAGAATTCTGGAAGCTTCATCAGTATATCTGAGTTTGATATGTTTTTCATTTTAGTAACTTTCTTTCCAGAAGGGAGCCCAGCAGGAAAATTGACCTGTTTTGGTTTTGAACTATGCAAGCCCAAGGCGGCAATTGCAATGTTTTATTTTAATAGGAAAACTAAAAGAACCTTAAGTTGCTTTATCTTGTAATAGCTCGAATAGTAAAAAAAATCAAAAACCTGTGCTTCCATTAGATTATTTGATTTTTGATGAATTATACAAACTTCTTTTTTCTCATTAGTTGTGGTTAGGGTGTTCATGTGCGTGCAGTGGCATTGTACATCATGGGATCTTGATTTTCTTCCAAAAGCCCTTAATGTATGCCCTATTCTTGCAGATATATTCCTTTGTTACGGGAAACATTTACATTTCCACAAAGCCTAGGCATTTTAGGTGGTAAACCTGGAGCTTCCACGTACATTGTTGGTGTACAGGATGAGAAGGCATTGTACTTGGATCCTCATGAAGTTCAAACGGTATTCAATTTGTTGACCCGTCAGCAGTTTCTATTTTTTATTATTATGGAGATAGAATTATTTTGCATTTCCATTGTTTTCAATGAAGATGATAGATGAAAAGTGATGTTATAGGTTAAAAATCTATCTTATGTTCAATTGTTATTTGTTAGTAAATAGTAGATCCTGCTTTAAGAATAGTTTGTCTGATTTCGACGCCTTCTGATTTTTGCTGACATGCTTGCTTAAGTTTAATTCTGGTGGAATGATCTTATTATTCCTTTTCTTTCACTGGGACTAAAGTTCACTAGGACTAAAGTTTGGTTGCACATATAAATGGAACATGGATTAAGATGGAAATGTATAATTCAAAGTGGTTAGTAGATTCCATAGTTAGATATTGAGTTAGAAAAAAATAAAGCTATATTTTACATAACCATAAAAGTGATTAAAAGATTTTTAGATATTATTAGTCATGTGACATACTTCAACTTCAGATAGTTGGATATACATATTGAAGTTCAAGATATGCATTGTATATTTATTCCCCTAACACTTCACACCTTTATGGTCAGTATAATAGACAATTTTTGCTAATTCAAATCAGGAATCCAATTTTTTGAAAATTAGGTATTTAGCTGCATAGTTATACATTGTGATCAGGGAAGACATTTATTAACTTGTTATTCTTATTACTCTTCACCATTTTCGTTAATTTATAAAGAGCTAACAACTTCAGATATGATTTGCGATGAAAACCAGGCTATAAATTTTAAAGCAAAGAAGAATAGCAATATATATAAAAATTGTTTTGATCATCTTTTCTTTAAAGTTTAAGTGAAATGTTTAGCTCTTTGTTCAGTGGTGTCTGCTGTTAAATTCCCATGAGATTTCAATGTCCTATTCTACATGTCATCCTTCAGGTTTAATTATTCCCTTGATTAATTTTTTTAGGCATTTACCTATTTCAGATCTACTATCAAGGACATATTCGTGGAAATATTGTTCTGAAAATAAGAAATGGATGATTGAAATTGGGAGGAACTTGTGATGTTTGTGTGTGTCTGCCTCCTAGATAGTGTTGTTTCTGTAATGGGAGGTTATGTATTGTGGTTCTGAATGTAGGGCATTTAGGTTAAAAGATATTTGAAAATTTTAATGCAATAGAGGTGATGAATGTTGAGATTGCCATGTGAGTATACTAAAAGATTATTAAGGTAGAGAGCACTAGCACCACCATTACCATAGCAAATACACATGATACCCACTAAGACCAAAGTATCCTTCAACATGTTCAATTGACGAGTTTCTTTGTTTCCATTTTTTAGATTTAGTCTTGCCTAGTCATCCTATTTTTGGTATTAGTTGGGTTTGTTTCACTTGAACTTAATCTAATTTAACTTGAACACACCTCGATGATGATCCAACAGTGATTCAAGTTCTTGCCACATGGGCATGCTTGAACTAAGCATTGGCTAGGGGTTTAACCAAACCAAAAATATAACAAGGTAAAAATTGAATTAATGCCTTCTTTACTGACTGATATAAGACGTTATTGCAAAATTTTGAACTTATTAGAATACTATTGCAAATTTGGAACTTGGTGCACGTGGAATAATGATGAAGCTATATTTTGAAACCATAAGAGCCTTAGCGAAGGCACATGTCTTCCATATCAATAGTTGATCTTCGTCATGAAATTTTGAACTTTTTATCTAAAGAGATTTAATTGATCTGGGTATAATAAGTCCCCAAATAGTTAAGTTGAGATGATGCTTCCCGGATGTTCTTTGAGACGGCTTCTGACAAAAATGCAGTTGATCTTCTAGTTTTCACCTGTTTTCTTGCACTCATTATTCCATCTGTGTTATTCTCTTATTCAATTCTCTCTGAGCCATGCTAAATAATTTTCTATAATAGGCTGTTGATATCAAGAAGGATGATTTGGAAAGTGATTGCACTTCGTATCACTGCAGGTATGTTTTTAAACCCACATGAATTTCCCACATACGTGAAATTTTTATCCTCTTAAGCAGTTTTTTTTAAAAAAAAATTATTGCATGTATCCTTCCCTTATCGAATAACATTGATTTCAGCACTGTGCGTCACCTGTCACTAGACATGATTGATCCATCATTAGCCATTGGTTTTTACTGCAGAGATAAAGGTTAAATTTATCTTCATTTGAAGATGGTTGTTCTAAAATCTCTTTCACCAATGCCAAATTTATCATTATTTCTCTTTTATTTTTTTCTTTTCATTCTATAGGAGATTTTGAAGACTTTTGTTCCCGTGCCACTCAGCTTGCAGATAAATCAGGTGGAGCGCCTTTGTTCACTGTTGCCCAAAATCTCCCACACTCGAAATCAATTTCGCACAATGATTGTAGTGCACTTGGTGCTGATATCAACCATTCGGATTATTTCTGCTCAGAAAATCTCATTAATGATCAGACCCAAGAAGATGAATGGCAAATTCTCTGAAGGGCAACTCAAATAAAACCTTGTGCAAACACCATGTTCCTCAAAGATCAGCCTAACATTGACCTGCTTAAAATGCTGCAGTGTGCTGGATTTTTTTTTTTTCCTTTCATTAATTCTTTGTAAATTATTATCAATATTTTTACCTGTAAACAAATTATGCTAATTCATTGCTGAAGGACGGATCAAGCCAATGTACTAATGGTTGATCTTATGTATTCCAAAACGTCTCCAAGTATACTTTCCAGTTAATGCAAAAAAAAAATAATAATAATAATTTAGTAGAAAATTGTCAATATTTATTTATGAGTAAACTTGGTGATTGTTACGTGCATGGAAAAGAAGCGTGTTTTTCTGTTGTAATAATAAGTTCCACAACAGACAAGACTGATATGCAACTCCTCCACGGACGATATCAGAGGGTGACTTGCAAGAACATGAATCTGACAATATATTTCTGTGTAAATTTTATAATATTTGTTTTCTTTGAACAAACTAGTCTATCATACCACTATCAAATGGTTATTTAAATGCTATCAAATTTTTATTATATAATTTAAATTCTGTGACACATTGAGAAGCATTTTATTATAACAAAACAAAATTAAGGTCATCTATGACAGATATAAGATCATTCCTCCAAAAATAATTAATCAGATCGAATAATATCAAATCTAGAATAATCGATTTGGCTGAACGAAAGTTTTTCATTAGCTACTAGGGTAAATTAGAAAGTATTAATAGAAATCTATCCAAATGACCAGCATTCTTAGGCTCGTTTTTCACTGGAGAAAAAATTTCCTATAGTACGCCACAACTGAGATTCGAACATTAAATTCTTTGAAAAAAATAAAAAAAAATCATCTATATCTTTCATAGTCATTCTCAATTTATATAAAGGAAGATAAATTATACGATTAATTTATAATTAATCATCAAATAATTAAGAAGTAGAAGGAGTTTTTTTCTGATGATTTACGAAAATTATTTTATCACAATTATAAGTCGTGAACATAAATTTAAAATCTCACTATTTTAAATTGATTTCATATTAATAATTATTTAGTGGTCATTCAATACGCATTCTGACACTAAAAAATTTATTAGTAACACTTAAACAACCATTTGGTAACTTTTAGAGAATATGATATTATACATATAAAATAAAAATTTTGAAATCTAAATTAATGACACTTTAATAATAATTTAATAACATTCATATGACTTACAGTGCAACGGTAAGACATTCCAATAATTAATTATTTAAGATTTAATTTCTAACTATGATCTATTATAGAAGTGATTTTTCTCCAATAAAATAATAGATCTAAGAACGTTGATCGTTAGACATCAAATAATGAGTATTTTTTAATTTATCTGATAATCAATAATTTTTTTTGTAAAATCAAATTAATCATCTTTAGAATTAATCGATTCGAATAATCAAGTATGAATTAAAAAAAAAGAGTAAGATTCATATGTGAATAAAGCAATGTTAATGAGATCATATGTAAATGATGTTGCTGATTAGTCATGCCCGTACACTGTCTCTGGTTATTCATTTTTCATTGATGATAAAATGAACTAATCAAAGTCAAATTTTAGTTCGGTCATTTTAGTTAGGATCATGTCGCATCAAAAACTTTAGTCAATATCCTACTTTTACTGAACAATAACCTCCTTTTAGTGAACGAGTAAATATCAACGGTCACATTTCATAGAATCAAACTATAAATGGGAAGAAAAAAAAAAAATCAATAAGGTGCCTCTTTGTTCCAATTCATCAAAGGAGTGAAACTTTTAATTTGTTATAAAAAAGACATCCTATCTTGTCAAATTTTCACCTTATTCACCTGTAAAAAAAAAAAACAATTGAGCCCCTTTCAATCTAACTCGTTGCTCAAATCCATGCGAATCCCACTTAAAAAAAAATTATTATCTCACCCAAACAACACTAGTACCCCTATGCTTCAACCTAGCCTACTAAGCTATAAATGTTGTTTCATCTTCTTGTAAATATCGTTTCCTCTTCCCTTATTTATCGGCAGACTTCTCCACTTGCTTCTCTGGTCTATACTATCGTTCTTGTGTATTTGTGTTTTTTTCTTTATTTTAATGTATTTGTGTTGTGTTGAGCATTCACGTTGAAGAAGTTTTAAGTCCATTCTACACGAGGTTAGGTTATCTCTGGCCATTCTATGCTCTCATCGAGGTTGCATGTTTTTTTTTTAGATCTACGTTGCCGTTTTGCTAAAAACTACATGAGCATATATGGTCAAATTTCACAAATAAGAACCTTTCGTACTCCTTAAAACTCGTTCCATCATTCTATGGCTTCATTTTCTAATTTTGAGCAATTTTTATTCATATAATTATATGAATATTTTCAACCAAATTACTATAACAATCTATATAAGTTAAATTTTACAAACACTCCTTTGTGCTCCTTAAAACTTGTTCATTCATTCTATGCCTTTATTTTTCAAGTTTGAGCGATTTAAGTCCATATAACAATTTTGAAAAAACTACAACATTAATCTAAATTATCCAAACTTCACAAATAAACCCTTTATTATGCTCCTTGGAACATATTAAGTCATTCTATGTTTTCATTTTACCATTTTGAATAAGTTTAGATCCATAAACTACTATATGGATTCACATTCAATTGATGAATCCTTTGTAATGTTTTTTTTTTTGGAGCTTATTCAATAATCATACACCTCCAATTTTCAATTTCAGCCTAAGTTAATAGTTTTGACGAAACTATTCCATAGACCTAAGATTGCCCAAACTCCATTGATAAACCTTTGCGTTGTTCTCCTTAGAACATATTATTTAGATCATTTTATACCTTAGTCCCCCCCTTCCAATTTTCCCTAACTTTAATTCCATGCCATAGTTTAGGTAGACATTTAGTTAAGACAATGAGAAAATCCAAAAAGCTGTTGAAGGTCCACTTGACTTGGGTAAAATCATTGTTCTTAGAGGTTGCCTTTGCTGCTCGCAAGAATAAGGATGGAATTTGCAAAATACTAAATTCATTTTAATTGCATTGATTGTTTGGATGTTACTTGATAAGTTTTGATGTAACTAGTAATTGGAAAATTTGTCAAACTCGTCCAATGTACTCATGCAACAATTTTGGATAAGATTGGTACATTGGATTTATTTTTTTTATTTTGCTCAAATGATGAAACTAATGGATAGATGTATTTAGAGAGTCTTTTGATTCTACTCATAATTTTGGTATTACTAAACTCCACCAAGATGTCCATACATGTTTTTTTTGGATTTAATTATTCCTTAAGGTGAATTTACATGCGATTTAAAGACTTGCGATACTGAAACTCGTTAAGTGATCTAACTTAAGTTATTAAATTTCGAGTTATTATATGTGGACCCCGTATGTGTAGAATCTTTTAGCCTAATCCGTTATCATCTATAAGCTGATAACAGATTGATTGTCTATATAAGGGGAGATCCCCAAGGGTTTAGGGCATCTTTTTGAGACATCTCTTGGTTCCCCATTAGACTAAGAGAATTCGGTGCCGTCAACCCTAAGCCCCTCGGAAGACCTCTCCTATTTGCTTCCGCTTCTTCTTCTTCCTCAGGATATCTATTTGGACGACGCTAAAGACAAGGACTATGACTCTATAATCAGGTTTCTTGTCGATTTTAGTTTATGTATTTT
>JBBUKS010024310.1:0-11451 GCA_038050645.1 Hedychium gardnerianum
CCGGTGCTTGCGTGGGGACGGGAGCTGTGCCCCGAGAGCCAGTGGTTTAACTTGGTCATCTCCACCAGACTCATCTGTTAATTGAACAGCATGGACCAGTGTGGAGATCATGATCACAAAATTAGAAATTGTGCCATTTCTACTTTAAAGGGTTTCTATGTAATTCGATGATTCATGATTCCATTTTATAAAAACATGGTTAAACTGATTATCCTTTGAGATATACGGCGTCAAAAGTGAAATTAAAATCTTAAATATCTGTTGATGAGGAGGTAAATGATGGTACATGTGGTGAACTAGCTCTTGACTCGGTTCTCAGAGAGTTCAAGTGGCATGATTAAGACTTGATCAATATAGACTACGCATAACGTAGGAGTGTCAATTCGGATGAATCAAATAAACTTAGGTTGAATTGAAGTAAAGATATTACAAAAAAATCTTGAACGCGATCCGAACTCGAACACAATATGAAAACCTTAAATTCAAACCAGAACAATCCGAATAACTTGACCGACCCGATTAAACAAAATATTTTTTTTGCTATTTTTCCTATAATATTTCATTTTTATCTCAATAATTTATCATTATCATATTAATTTTATACTATTGATGTACATAAATCATCTTAATTTCCAAAACAAAATTTAATTTAATCTTAAAAACCCCTAAAGCCTAAATTCAAGTTAACCTGCATCTGACCTGATCCTATCATAATCCAAAACCCCTCAACCTGAACTCGAAAACTCCTAACCCTAGTCCTAATCCGATATTTTTCAGATCAACTCAGGTCGAATTCATTTGACACCCAACACCGACCGAGTCAAGCACTCCAACTCTTGACTTCTCGAGTTAGTCCGAGTTGATGTTGAGGCAAACAAAGGCCATAATCTCTATTCGCTCATGATCTCTTCCTCACCTCTCCAAAGCAGACAAGCTTATGTTTCCTACTCATCCATGACTTCTTCTCCACCTCTCTGTGATCCCTATGGGTATTTCACCCTTATAAAGGGCCAAGTATAAGCTCCATAAAGAGAGGCTCTCTAACTCAACCTCTCTTGTTATTTTGCCCCTTTTCATCGAAACACGAGATAACTTAAGCATAGGAGTGACAACTCATGACGAACTCTTTTGATATTTGTTATTCTCTGCATATTCAAAAACGCTTCACCACACCGCGAGAAGGGAAAAGATTTCCACATCATCATTCTTAGTTGCGAGGTGGATTTCTGCGGCCGTGGCATGCGATGAATTTTCCACAGTTGCGAGGTGGATTTCTGCGGCCGTGGCATGCGATGAATTTTCCACATCGCAACATTATTTGATCTCGGCCGGATCAACTGTCATTTGGATAATTATTGGTATTAGTACGCGAAAAGTGAAATTAAAATCTTAAATATCTGTCATTTGGATAACTCTCCATATAGTACCTGCTTGATTGAGATAACCTCTCGGCTCAAAAAATGATCCAACGTTGAATTCACCGAAAGAATCTGTCAACAGTTTTGCTTCCTCGTTCCACGTACATCTTCTCTCAGCTAATTTAGCAAAGTTATCTGCGATACATGCATATAAAGATATGAGCAATTGTCACTGTGATATTTGTTCAGTTCTTCCTTTTCTTCCACCAACAAGATCAATATTTTACTTGTTTTAATTAAATGGCGGAGCATGTGGAGTCATCGTCTCAAATGAAGAAGCAAAAGTCGATCGACAACTGGCTTCCTATCACCTCGTCGAGGAAAGCCAAGTGGTGGTACTCAGCCTTCCACAATGTAACTGCCATGGTTGGCGCCGGCGTCCTCAGCCTGCCCTACGCCATGTCAGAACTTGGATGGTACGCGTATCTATCTATTTGGTCTAAATTAGTTTGATCGATGTAAATTTATGTAATTTAACTCAGGGGTCCTGGTGTCGCCATACTTATCCTCTCATGGATCATCACCCTCTACACGCTGTGGCAAATGGTTGAGATGCA
Organism: Hedychium gardnerianum; assembly: GCA_038050645.1. Lineage (NCBI taxonomy): Eukaryota > Viridiplantae > Streptophyta > Magnoliopsida > Zingiberales > Zingiberaceae > Hedychium > Hedychium gardnerianum. Next base: position 1,976 of record JBBUKS010024310.1, read on the forward strand.
CGAGATGGTTCCCGGCGTGCGATTCGATCGATACCACGAGCTCGGGCAGCACGTGTTCGGCGAAAAGCTCGGGCTTTGGATCGTCGTTCCAATGCAGCTGATCGTCGAGGTCGGCGTTGATATCGTGTACATGGTCACCGGTGGCAGATCCTTAAAGAAGTTCTTCGATCTAGTCTGCCCCGATTCCCAAAACGTCAGACTTTCCTACTTCATCATCGTCTTTGCAGTCATTCAGTTTCTTCTCTCCCAGCTCCCAAACTTCAACTCCATTTCAGGGGTCTCCTTGGCCGCCGCCGTCATGTCCCTTAGGTATCGAACTGTCTCGAGCAGTATGTTCAAGTTTCAACGTTGGCTAATGTTCTCATATAATCAGTTACTCGACCATCGGCTGGGTCGCGACCATGGAGAAAGGGAGACCACAGAGCGTAGACTACAGCTACAGGGCTTCAACTACATCAGGAGTTTTCTTCAACTTCTTGAGTGCTATGGGAGATGTGGCCTTTTCGTACGCAGGGCACAGCGTAGTGCTGGAGATCCAGGCAACGATTCCTTCTAGTCCGGAGAAGCCGTCGAAGAAGCCAATGTGGAAGGGAGTTATCATCGCGTATCTTGTCGTCGCGCTCTGCTACTTTCCAGTTGCTTTAGTTGGCTACTGGAACTTCGGCAATGCCGTGGACGACAACATTCTGATCACCCTCGAGAGGCCAAGGTGGTTGATTGCAGCCGCTAACATGTTTGTTGTGGTCCATGTTATTGGAAGCTACCAGGTAATTAAATATATTTGATGCAGTTTTACTCCTCTCGACAGGTTAAGAAGTCACAGTTAATGTCTGCTTAATTCATGCAGGTCTTTGCCATGCCTGTATTCGACATGTTGGAGACAGTTCTTGTACTAAAATGTCACCTTCGACCTGGTTTCATGCTTCGCTTTGTTGCTAGGTCCCTTTACGTCGGTAAGCAGAGCTTTCCTCTTGGCATATATAATTAATTTTCCTGCAATGCTCTGAATGTTTTGTGCTCATTTGATTCTGTTTGCAGCGTTTACAATGATGGTCGGGATAGCCATTCCCTTCTTTGGAGGGTTACTCGGATTCCTTGGGGGCCTTGCGTTTGCTCCAGCAAGTTACTTTGTAAGCCACACATCTCGTAGTGTACGTACTTTGCATTAAACTGCAGCTTTGATATATATACCTAAACATTCACAGCTTCCCTGCATCATGTGGCTATCAGTCTACAAGCCAAAGAGATTCGGCTTATCTTGGACGATTAACTGGGTGAGTTCTCTAATTTCAGGATGGACACATGCATGCACAGACAATGAAAAACTTATTATTATCTTAATGATATTTCCAGATCTGCATTATACTGGGAGCGCTGCTGATGGTTTTGGCATCTGTCGGAGGGATGAGGACGATCATATTGAGTGCCAAGAACTATCAGTTCTTCTCCTGATATATCAGTTTGCTAGCTAGTCATCAAACGTAGCAAATTAATTACTAGTTACTGCAGAGTAGTCATTGTTTCGCTCTAGTGCCAGAGTTTTGACAACGGCATACGAGTCGTTTAGCTAATTTGTAATGGGACCTAGTTATCTGTGATCTTCAATATAAGTTTCTTCTTCTTTTAAGATTTTTTGTTGAATTGACAAACTTAAACACAATTAACGGTTCTTAATCTACCTCTGATATGAAATAGATCGATTTATTACCTAACATCATTGCTACATAGCTTATTCGGTTCAAGATTAAGGGATGGATGACTCAGCAAAATACTCATGGTCAATTACTTTGATCGGTTGGATATAGTCAAAAGAGGGTTAAAACGGGAGTCAAGACGGACCTTGACGTAATTATTCTGACACTCAAAGCAGATCTTGGTGATTAAAGAATAAAAGAAGAAGTCGATGACGAGTAGAAATAAATATTTTTTATATGCACGTACCTTCACCCATGAGAGAAAATCTTTTTTATAGTCTTTTTTGGTGGGAAAAACAGCGCCCCACATTCCCCTTTAACAACCATGGTGGTAAAAAGCGAAACGCTCGCCCCGAGTGCCTTCGCCAATTCGTCCCAAGATCAACACAGAGGAGGTAAATCACGAGAGCTAATCTAGCCAGTCCGAACAGTGACTAGTGCATAAGGAGGGCAGTAACCTGACTATTAGTCAGGATTTGACCCCAAGACCTTATTATGACAATACCTCATGCACTAGCCATCAGCTCATCCCATTGGGACTCCCCTTTAATCATGCTTTGATTGAGGGGGTGTCACGATGCCATTCCCTATTTGTGCCCCCAGGCAATCACATTCCGATTGAGAAAGAGACTATGATATCATGTCGTCTCTTGTTTGTGCCCCAAGTCAGCCACGTTTTGGTTGAGAGAACTATCACGTCATTTCATGTTTTCTGTATCTTTCGCTAATCACGTTCTTCGCACTTGGGGTGAGGGGCTCTCAGGGCGTTCGAGCATAGGTAAGTTGAGAAGTCGGGGCATTTGGGGCACTCGGGTGTCGAGGAGTCATACCTTTATTATCGAATAGAAGGATCGACGTAGAGTTGAATTTAGGATGACTAGGCTTGTCCACGCTTAGGTCAAACTCGAGCTCGACTTGGCTTGACTTGGCTCCATCTTGATTGGGTATGACTTTTGATTTGCAATTTAACTTGACTTTTGATCTGACTAGACCACATGGAGGTCGATTATCTACCATATCAATAACCATCACCACATCACATTGGTTTCACATTGTACTAGTGTATGAGGTATTGTCACAATGAAGTCTAGGGGTCAAATCCTGACTAGTAGTCAGGTTTCAACCCCCCTTATACACTAGTCACTGTTCGGGCTGGTTAGACTAGCCTCCGTGATTTACCTCCTCCGTGTTGGTCTTGGGACGGACTGGCGAGGGCGCTGGGGACGAATATTTCGCCTTTTGCCATAATGGTTTCACATTGTAATTTTTTTTATATATAATTTGTAATTTAAAAGGGGTTTAATTTTTTTTTTAACCCTTTTTATATGATTAAATAATTAGGCTATCTAAAATTAAAAACAATAAAAAATTTAACTTATAATATTTTTTAGAGCTACTGGACGGAGGCCTTTTGGCCCTGAATTCTAAGCCATAACATCTAATGATGATCTTTTGATTAAAGAAGAAGCTAATGCTTTTGATTATATGGAACTTGCTACGATGTTTCATCGCTGTTGTGGGGTCTCGTAACCTAAAACACCAAACTAAGGTTTCAAATAGTTTGTGTGTGTTTTAATCAAAAGTCTAATCCACATCGGTCATCATTTCGTAACTTCTTATTCTTTCCTCATTCATCATTAAACTTAAAGCCACGTCTAATAATTTATTACTTTGACCCCTCAATTATTTTTTTCTCCATTTTCATAAATATGTCAAGTCACACATATTCAATATTAAAAAACAATGTGATCGATTTAATTTCATAAATTTTTTCAGAATAAATCGAAAAATTATCATGATAAACGGCTTAGAAACTCAGTATTCTTTGATTGTACGTTCCATTTATATAAATATAATATAATTAAAAATTAAATCATAAATATCTGAATGATAAAATTTTAGGATTTAAGACACATATTTAATATTGAGAAATATGATAGAGATGTTTTTTATTTTTTATTTTAGAATTTAGACTTAAATTTTTAGGTATAATTAAAACTTCCGTTTGTAAAAGACACAGAATTTAAATAAATTAAATGTACTATTATTTATTTATTATAAATCACGGGCAAAAATTAAAAAGGATTTTCATGTTTTTATAATCATCAAAGGTAACCCATGTTGATTTTTTTTTTTAAAAAAAGATATCATTTTCTATTCTGAAAATACTCTATAGCTTTATCAAAAACTACTTTAACATCCTCAAAATGATTAAATAATTATAATCAAATCTATTTTAATATTGATAAAATTATTCGAAGTTTTTTTAAATTAATCAAATTATTCTAATTTTATCAAAATTAATCAAATTGGTTAAAATAATTGAGTCATTTTGATCAAAAACAATTTTAGCCTTGGCAAAATTATTTAATATCAGATTAGTGGTTTTTCATTGAGCAATTAGTACAGATTTATAAGCTATAAGGGGAAAAGTGCAGAGAATAGTGATATTAATAAAATTATTTATCTGTGATTAATTTCAAAAAGTTTGATGGTAATTGTCGGATCATTTGATATTTTTTAAATTTATCCACGATCGATAATTCTTTTTTTATAAAAATATGTTGATTGTTTTTAAAATTAATTAATTTAAAAAATTAGATATCTAAATTATTAAAAAAATTATAAAAGATTTTAAAGTTAATATAAGAAAACTCTTAGATTCTATTGGACCAGCGTCATCAATTTATAAAAAAATAAATCAAAGTACAAATAGATTTTTTTAATGCATATAACGATAAATAAAAAAAGATTTGAATCGACAAAAAAATATCTTACTTTTAAAATCAAGTAAGCTATTTTAAATACTATAAACCATATTCAGACGTCTGGAATTTTCCCTTTTTCCATTACTGTCCAAATCAGCTCTCCATTGGTGGCATTATTGTAATTTTCAATCATCAGAGAGCGAAAAGAGAGTGGTTGTTAGTAGTATCTGTATCTGTGAACAATGCGTGGTTCAGAGGAAAGCGCAGTGGGGTGAAGAAACGAAAAGCGAAGAAGAAAGATCGAAGAAAAGGAAACCCTAACGACATCGTCGTTGCGCTCTCTCATTTATGTATTTTTTTCTCCAATTTCTCTCCTTCGAATCCACTCTAAATCTCTGCAATCATCCTTCTCACCCGACTCGCCCAACCTTCGAATTGTGAGAAAGCTGGCCCCTGTGCTTCCGCCTCCAGATCCCGGGTTCGGTCACTCAATGCTGCTCTCTTGTGCGAAGAATTCGTGCTCCGTGGAGGCGAAGGTTGTTAAACGGGCTGGTTTGGTCGCTTAGCTTCGCGGTTGGTGCGGATGCTTTAGGCGCAGCGCTGGGAGGGGAGCAGATCGGGGGTTTGGGGAGGTGATAAATGATAACGAGGGATTCTACGTGTTTGAATGCGGTTTTCTCAGTGCATTTTAGAGAAGAGTTCATTGGTTTTCGTTCTTCTCGTTTCGTGTTTGCTTGAAAAAAAAAAGAATTTTGACGTAGCAGGTCAGTTCGAATCGTAGTTTTGTACTTCGATGACCTGATAATTCGCGCATTATACCTTTTTTTTTTATGCTTCCTCGTACCTTACCCGATTTTGTTACAATTTGTCATTTTGTGTTTGAAGTTTCATTATAGTTAACAAAAAGGCTGAAAATTCTTTACATTCAGGCGTTTGCCGGGAAACCCGTTTTTTGCTTCGTTGTTTTTTCTTAACGTTATTAATTCAAGTTCGATCCGCAGGTTGTCACATTGACAATGGTCCTTCTGGACAAGGTCCTAAGCACCTGTTTTTTAAAAACATCTATCGGACATTAATGTGCGAGGATCTAGAAGCAATTTTGTCTGCAAGAAAGAACTAGAAGACTGTAAGATGCCTTCTTCGCCCTTGACTAGGCGCTCTCCAGCAGCAGAGCTTAAAGTGGAAAGTGCCCATAAGCGGGGCCACAGTTTTGAGAGTAAATATTCTCCCAAGCCCAAGGATGATGATCTACTCCTGTTTAACGAGGTGCAGAACCGTGAAAGAGAGAACTTCTTGCTACACTCCTTGGACAATTTTGATGAATCCATATGTAATATCATTATTCTGCTCTTGATTTCCTGACCTATAGATTTTTTATTCATTAGGTTTCTAGTCTGTTTTTAGTACTGATTTATCTACAATTGTTTTACTCAATGTCAGCAAAATTGAAATATTTTTCGGATTTTAGTCTTGGGATCACCATACCAGATCGAACAGAGAGAAGTGATCTACTCGATGCAGATGGTGAGAAAAATGATTACGACTGGTAAGTTCCCTTATGCAGGAGGCTTTGTTCATTGGCTTAATGACAATGTTTATAGCTACTCCACTATGATGCAAAGAGACACTTAGGTATTCAGAATGTGGGATGGGCTATTGCTATATTTGTCCTGAGTGTGAAGCATGTAATCTGAAGTTTATGTGGTTCCTTAGCTGTTATGAATTGGACTTGGCTTTGTTAATTGTCTAAATTGGATATTAGAAGAGAATACCTTTATTACCTTTTTCTTGGAAATTTATCTATGACTGATGAATTACTTTCCATGCAGGTTGTTGACTCCTCCTGATACTCCTCTATTTCCTTCATTGGATGATGATGTTTCACAATCTGCAAATGCATCTAGAGGCAGGACAATTAGTCAACCAATTTCAATACCAAATACATCAATGGTGTGATTCCCTTTTTTGATAGCATTTATTGTAGGGGAAATTTTCATTATATCCCCCCTTTTTGCTAGGATATTGCTAATCTGATTGTTCTCACAGTCTTCAAGGCCTAATAGAAGCAGTGAGAGTCCGCATAGATTAAGTTCATCTCCTAAATCTAACTATGGTGTCTCTCGTCCAAGAAGTAGGCCATCCTCAGTTCCTCGGTCAAGCCCACCTCCAATTCTACGACCTGCAACACCTTCACGAGGACCTTCCACACCTCCGACCAAACCTTCATCATCAACTCAACTGTTTTTGACTCCACAGAGGATGAGCACTGGTTCCAGTGTTCAGACATTCACTAGTAACAGAGGCATGTCCCCTGCAAAGGTGAATCGTGGAAATTCTGCCTCACCGAAACTGGGAGGATGGCAATCAAACCTTCCTGGTTTCTCCACTGATGCGCCACCTAACCTCCGAACTTCTCTGACAGACCAGTCAGCAACACGTGTGCGTGGTTCATCCCCGGTATCTGGTAATAGAAGAGGGCCTGTGTCAAAATATGGAAGGCAGTCGCTATCACCATCTTCTTCTAGAAGTACAATATCACTGCGTAACAGGGAGGGAGACGAATTCTGCTCTTTTAGCAAGCCATCTACAGCATCTTCTCATGAAGATGATGCTCAATCACATACTTCTGCAGGAGTTTTCCTTACTACAGCCACAAGGAAATGTAGAGATTATGCCCACAACAGAGCTATGGGATTCTCCAAGAAACCTTCAGGGTCTTTCTGTGCAAGTTCTGCTCCAAAAAGATCCTTTGATTTTGCTCGCAGGCAAATGGTAAAGTCCTATATGTTGCTTTATCACTATAATCTTCTGTTTAGCAGCATGTGTACTCTTGAAAGCTCTTCAATCATTGGCCCTATGAAAACATGGGAAATTTGTTTTAGATTTTTTACTTTTTTTTTGCTCCAACCATTGCTTACTGCTGCTGCTTTTGTGAAATTACTCTATCTTAGTAACTTTTTATACTTTTTCTTCTCTAAAAACAAACTGAACTATTTTTGTATGTCAACCTACCAAAAAACTTGAGGTTGCTGGTATTGGTAAATCAAATACTATAGAGATTGGAGATTGTTTGCATAAGAAATGATAATAATCCTTCAGGCACACATGTTTTTTTATTATGCATGATTACCGTCTTTATTCTTTATCATTTAGAAATGGAATGTAACTAGAACTGTGAACTAATTATCTACTTGTATGTTTCTGTGCTTCAAGTCAAGTGTAGCATTCTAGAAATTACAGATTGATTACTGCCTTTGTTCTTATGAATTGTTCTTTTAGATATGCACTTTGTACACACTCAGTATTATTGTATTTGGAAAACTGTTGTTATATTGTAAAGCCTTACAACAATAATAATTATGAGTATGAAATATTGGTCAGTCATCAATACTATACAGAATATTTCTCATTAAGTACAACTATCTGTTGTAGTCCTATGTGGGATATTCTACTGATGTGGTATTATGTTGAGTCTTTCAAATAATATATTTGTGTCTTGTTTGATTTAGTAAATATTTATTTGAAATTTTTTGAGTCCGATTTCGAGGTCTGAATATTAGTTATGAATCATAGTTTTCATATGTCTTTTCTTGATCTATTCTATATTACATGGATTTTGTATTCCTGATCTAGAATTTGACGAAATGGACACATCTTGTTAGAGATGACAAAACTAGTCTTTGTATTATAAATATGATCAATTATAACAATTTATGCACTGACCATAAATACAGAAACAAATAAATTCCATAGACGAACTACCAAAATGGCCTAGAAACTGAAGTTAAGTAAATTCGTTTTTTTATTGAAGACGCACACACATGCAGATAGATAAATAGACATGAATGAATCTTTTGCACTTGCACGAATGCATACAGGAATATGACATTGTGTTTGTCATCCTTTTTTTTATTGTTTACACTAGCACTATAAAAAATGAGCTTTTAGCTATAACAAATATTGGACAGTATTTTCGGTACAAAGTTGCGGATAATGATACTATATGAGTGAAAAGTTTGTCACTATTGCATAACAGATTGTCAATTAATGACGAAATAAAATTATCACTAATAACACATTTACTGTCATTAGTAGATTTAATCACAGAATCTGAACCCACGAATCTAGTAAAACATTTGTTGTCATCAAAATGTTTACTTTTTTTTTTATCATTGATATGCGTTCTTTTTGTAATCTACCTTTTTGTTATTTCTGATTTTCTATACCTTTAACCTTTGTTAATAAAAATGGAAGTACACTTTTGATTATTTAAGAATGATTTAATGCCTAACTATTAGCAATATTACTAGCTAAATTGATCCATATTCTCTGAATTTCTTAACAAGTGTTTCTTCCTTTCATTCTTGCTTTTGTTTCCACACTTTAATGTACTTTGAAGCTAACCTTATTCAGGTATGCTAGAATGTAGTTGTGCACTAATGAGCTTAACTAGGTAAATATATTGTGATAAAATAAGATTGAAAAATAAAATAACTAATGTTCAGAGATACAAGACAAGAAAACAGCCTATATGGGATTATTTTTATGATAATTGTCATCTCCATAAACAAAATGGAAAGTTCTGATACTTTTTTTGATTGATTGTGAATTTCAGTAATAGATTGATAACTTTGTATGTCTTCTAGACTTTTCAGCCTTGAATAGACAAGTGATCTACTACTTAGTATAGTTGTTAGAACTTAGAATCATATAATTCATGATTCATATCATATGGCAGATTACTATCCGTATATAGAATAATAAATTTCCTAGATATGAACTTGAATCTAAGAGAACAATGATGATTTGGTTCATATTAATATGGTTTGTTACAAATCTTATTTTATTTTATATGTTTCTTAAAAGAACAAAATCCATTAAAAGGTAAATCCAATCAACTAAAGTATATTTAACTTACTAAGACATTAAATTAAAGTCAATATACTACTACTACAACAACAACCAAGCCTTATCCCACTTGTGGGGTTGGCTATATAGATCATTTTACGCCATTGGGCTCTATCCCCTATTATATCATCATCTATACTTAAATAAATTTTATCTTGTTTTATTG
>JBBUKS010024321.1:0-11451 GCA_038050645.1 Hedychium gardnerianum
GATGCAGATCGGTGTAGATCCCGACGAATGGGTGTCAGTCGACCGGGATCGACGCCTTTCAATATCCTGGTGAACGGAAGGGCCGATCGAATGATGCTTTTTTGGATAACTTAGCAAATTTTTCAGCGCTCTGGGTGGTGGGGCATTTCCTCGAGCGGTGTTCCTCCTGGGGTTAGGGAGGACACTCCTCCTGCCTAGAAGATGCCCCCGCAGCCACCAGGAAGGGGTGGGGTGAGGGCAGCTCGTCAGTGTTCTGAGTGCCTGACGATCCTGCCGACGAAGCAGTCCGCCCTTCCTCCGCAACAATCTCCAAGCCGTGCTCCTCCAATTCCTCAAGTGACAGCATCCTCGACTGAACTGCCGTCGCCTTCCACATGGTCTGACCTGCATAAAGGAAAAAAATCTTTAGTTAGACATAAATCGAATGGTAGTTATCAAGTAACTCACCGAAAGAAGCTGGTAATGGGGTCGCGACGGGGCTCAGTCTGACTGCGTAGAGGAGCCCCTCCTATAGCAACGCCTTGGAGTCAAAGCTTAGGTCGGCGAGGATGCTTCCCGCTCTTAAATGCGCCGCCGTAAAAGAAGATGTAGGACGGGGAGGTTTAAGTAGGGTCACGCGCCATCCGTTTGCCCACTCAAAAGTGATCGAAGAGGACACATAAAAAAAACTTATCCTTCCAACCCCTATTGGAGGTTAGAAGTTCGTCTAAAAAATAATACCCGGCCCGGAATTGGAAGAAGAAAGCCCCTTCTTCCCCCATTTTGGGGTAGGAAAAAAATGGAAAGACCAACCCTCAAGCAGGATGTCATACACTCTAAAGACTATGTATGACCCATAGAGCTGCTGGTAGCCATTAGGGGCCAGCTGATATAAAGGGATATCGAAGTATTGGGACACGGAGTCAAAAGAAGGGGGTATGGGAAAACGAAGATCAGCCTGAAACTGACCTAGGAAAAAGGTCACACTCCCGGCCGAGGGTTTGTGAGGTCGTTGGTCAGGATGGAGAATCGTCAGCTTATAACTAAGCGGAGTTTAACTTCCTCCAAATCGGAGATAGTGAAAGTAGACTTCATGAACCCATATCAAGAACTGGAAGTCGACGCTTCTGTCATAACCTAAGGGATGTACACCCGGTCTACAAAGCCCCTAACTAACCTAAGACCTAGGAACCCTACATCAAACGGGGCGACTTACTTGTTCGGGGGACGTAAACACCGAGCGGAGGGATCGGAGCCTCTCAGACATCAACTACGGTAAAAGAAAACAACCAAAACCTTTTTCGATGATGACTTTATATAGCTGAGGCCGAGGATCCCCAACCGTCAGATCTGCAGGCACCGACATATTGGCAGTGCGCGAGGACCGTTGGATCCAACCTCCCGTAGATCGTCGGCAGTGCAACAGTCACGGCGATTGACATCCCGACGTGGGGGAGGGGCACGCACCAAGCAACCACCGGTCAGCGCGTATGTCGGCTCATCATTAGTACCCCGACATTAAAGAGCATTTATGACGCCCATTTCCCAAGGTACTTTCTGATGTTCGGTCAGGAGGGAACGTATCAAGGCCCGGTTAGACTAGAAAATCCAACACACATTGTCTGGTCAGTCGGTCATGCCTCCTTCGATCAAACTTGAAAGACTTATGATATGGGTGATTAGGTCGGGCCTCATGGTAGTACGGATAGATACCACGTGACAAATAGTCAAAGGTCAAGATTAGCGAAAAAAACGTGCCCACCCGACCGGGTCTATAATCTTTTCGATTGGGTATATGCTATATGACCAATCGGATATACCTTACATCACCCCGGTCGAGTGGGCTGATCAAGACAACCGACCGAAATCAAAGTCCTGCTATCGGGTATATTATATTACCGATCGAAGGTGCCCTACATTACTCGATCGGTTGAATTATCTTACCAGTCGGTATATTATATAACCGATTGGGATGACCTTACCATTAGCCCATGCCTTTGGCACATCGACAAAGCTTAACTCCGACGCCAATAGTACGATCAGAATACCCCCACTAGTACCCCAGACACCCTTTGAAAGTACATAGAACGACGAACATTTCCCATCGTGATATGCTCACTCATGTCTCAACAATACATATCATTAATGCTAGCATTACATGTTTCGAAGGAGTATATAAGGAAATAGATGTCACTGGTGCGGAGGAGATTTTTCTTTTATTTAAGACCTCTCTATTTATTATTTTTTTAGCTATTTTAACTATTTTTGTTTGTTCAGGTTTGATTTGAACGTCGGAATAAAATCCCTATACTTTTTTTCCTTGAGTTATTTTTTAATTCTCCGGCTCTGTCTTTATCTTTTGTAAGACTCAGACATGAAAAACTAAAAAAAAAATTGTTACTCGCTGCTCTACTGATAAATTATTCGATCGATTATTGATTCAGAAGATCGAAGGATTCATCCCACTTGATAATTTGATTAATATTTTTCTAATTTATCGATGATTTATTTTTGTAAAAATATCCGTGCGAGAATAAATATTATTCACGTGATCATCTTTAGGGCGAGGGGGAGGAGCCTATGCAGGAGAAAAGTGAGAAGGCAAAAAAAAAAAAAACTGATAACAGGGGCAGATGGATTTGGCTGGTCAACTGTGGCAGAAAGACAGGTGGTTGAAGAAGATTTTGAGAAGGATTTTGTGTCAGAGCCTTTGGAAGCTATGAAGAAAATGATAGGTGATGATTGTATCCAGAGTATATCTATTGTCTGACTCAGCCAGTGAAGCTTGGGCCTCCATGTCTCATAGGGAAATCCTGGGTTTTAACTGGTAAGGTGAGTTCTGATGAAGAATTAGCTGATAGACGAGATCTTCTGGATCAAATGTGAGAATGAAAACACAACTCATTTCCACAAAGTAGCTCAATGAAAATCCAAAAGATCAATAATCAAAGCCGCCATCAATGTTAATGGCATTGTTTCTTCTTATAAGGCATTAATGCTTAGACACTTCACTTTTATGGTGGTGACATCATATAGGATAATGATTATTTTATTGGCTTAATGAAAAAGAGGAATTGAGGAAAAAAATAAGAAAAATCCGTCTAATACAAAATTAAATTTTTTTTATTAAGAATTAAAAAACAAATCCTCAATCGTTAAACATGTGTTTATATAAACTCTAATAAGACACAAAAATAAAGAAATACTAATATATAGATCTGAATTTCTATTTTATAAAAAAAGAAAAAAGATCTTATTCGAAAAAAAAAAAAAACACGATAAAAAAAATTAACTCAAAACAAGACGCGGATAAAAATAAATCATGGGTGAACATCAGTTGAGCATTTTTATAGTTCTAATTTTATCATCTTTGGGTGATTTATACACACATATGCATCTTCATGACTTCATCTTCCTGCAAGGCTTGCCCTCCCAAATTAGGTTTTAAGCAACAATTTCTTTTTAATAGAGAATTGTAGAATTTCACAATAGATAACGTTCAAACCGTTAGAATTGTTAGTTTGGTAGGATTCCAATAAATTTGTCATGGTAGAAAAATTTTACGGCAAGGGCAATTTTTATTATCATTTTCAAATAAATCAATTTAATAGGATAAAAAATATATAGAGATCATTTTTTTATATAAAAAAAAATTTAATTGTTGTATTATTTAAATTTAATTAAAATTATTTTAATAGCTACTCTAATAATACAACAATTTCCAAAGGATACATCTTAGTTCTAAAATTCCCAAAAGGTACACTAAAATTTCATATTTCCAAAAAAAGACATAATTCTCATTTTACTGCTCTGCTAATAATTGACTTTTTCTCTTTCTTCTTTTTTATTTTCTCTTTCTTTTTTTTTCTCTTTTCTTTTATTTTAAATTAAAATAAACTAAACTTAAACTATAATCCTCTAAATTTATTTATTTTTAATAAAAAATAAAAAAATATTTTTTCAATCACTTGATGATAATTTTTAAAAATCAACATCATAATTTAACATATATGAAAATAATTAATAAACTTTATATATTTAATAAAATAATAAATAAATAATTATTAAAATATAGAAACATGAAATAAAAAAAAATTATTATTTCATCACAAAAATACCAAAGTCTTTGTCTAATTCAAAATCGATTCGTGATTTTGAAATAAAAAGACTGTTAGATTGATTCCTTCCCTCCACGTCTCTCTTTTTCTTCTCGCTCTCATCCTCTTGATCGATTGCTGTGGAGATGGAATCGTCTGTTCTCCATCGCAACAAGAGGGTTTAATTTTTCAGAAGCCGCCGGTCCCTTGCGTCTTCTGGCGGGTGGGTTGATGCAACCGTCGACCTTGCCGCTTCCTCCACGCCAAACAGCCCCCCTCTGCTCCGGCAGCAAACGCCAAGCGCAATCTGCAGTTCCCGTGTTCTCCGGCAAGAAAGGGCAAGCGCAATCTGCAGCCTCCCTTTGCTCCGGTGACAAACGCCAAGCGCAATCTCGCATGGAGGAGAGAGAATATTCCTTCCTCCCTTGTTTACCCGCATGCTTCCTCCGGAGCCAACCTTTATATATAATCTTTTAATATTCCTTCCTCCCTTGTGATTTCTCTCTGCGGCATTAGCGATGCTAATGCAAAGTCTGTTTTGATATGTGCACGCAGTGATCGTTCCATTATTTGCCTCTATGATTTGCGTCATCGTATGTGCTAATTTAAGATTTATTTATCACCATTTTTATTCTTTTGAAATTATGAGAATGGATAAGCATAATCTTTGTTCTTGTCTTGCAGATTCACGCAGCAGATGGGTCAAATTGACTTTAGTGAGGACTTGAAGGTCGTCAAAAGTGACCCTAGTGGTTTAATCTATTCTTCACCGGCAATGCCACCGGAGAGCTTAGAGTTTGGAGCTTATCCAACTGATTAGTTTCTTTACTTCTCTAGCAACTTGAGACATTGTTGTACTGGAGACATTTTGTTAATATAAACATTATTTTTTTTCCATGAAGGAAATTTCACTCTGTGTATATACTTATCATTGTATTTGCAGTTGATACATGAATATTTCTTGCTCGAGAAATTCATCATGCTCTGCTTATCTCACTCAGGTTGATGCATATTACTCATCTATATGAAAATAGTTTACTGTCTAGATGTCTTTGCAATTGATCTTTGATCTGAAAGTTCTAATTGTGTGGCTGAACTCGAGAGTATTGGGTTTGGATTGAAGAAATCACTATGAAGCAGGAAAGTTAAGAGAGATTATTTATAATTCACAGCTTCTAATAGTGGCAAAAAGGCGAAACGTTCGTCCCAGCGCTCCCGTTAGTCCGTCGCAGGTCCAATACGGAGGAGGTAAATCACGGGGACTAGTCTAGCTAATCCGAATAGTGACCAGTGTATAAAAGAGAATAGAAACTTGACTACTAATCAAGATTTAATCCTCAAATCTTATAATGACAAAAGGAAGGTTAAGATTGTTCTGTTCTAATTGATGTGTAAGAACTCTGAAAAGTGTGATGCAATTGAGCACCAGGCTGCGCACATTCTTGCCATTTTCCCCCTGGTCTTGGATATGTATCTATGTAAAATAGTCGTGGCAAGTGCTGGATTGATGAAGACCAGCTAATTGCCTACAACCATTGTCCTTGTTCGGTATTATTTGACAGGTTTACTGTAAAACCCAAGTCTATGAATTCTAAAAATCGAATAACAAATATAAATATAAACATGGATCTTTTGTTTTATAGAAGCATGACATAATAAAATAAAGACATAAACTAATGATAAGAAATTTGAATGAAGAGTCATGTCCTGATCCTGAAGCGTCATCTGTGCAATTCTGAGGAAGAAGAATGAGCAGAAGTAAAATGAAGAGATCTTCCAAGGAACTTAGGATTGATGACATCGAATCCTCTTGATCTAATGGGGAACCAAGAGACGTTTAAAGATGATGTCCTAAACCCATGGGGACCTCCTCTTATATAGACAACCAATCTATTATAAATTCATATGCACAACTTACAATTAATGGGTTTAGTTTGTACTCATCCAGTAACCTAAAATTCAATAAATTTAAATTAGATCATTTTAATGAGTTTAGTTTGTACTCATATGCACAACTTACAATTAAGCCCATTAATTAAAGATAATAACTAACAATCTCCCACTTGGGCTAATTGTGAGTTGTATATGAAATACAAGTAAAATTTTAGTTGATATCAAACTTTATGAGTATAAAATATCCCTGTAAATAATCTGGTTCATTAACTTCATTGGTATAGGACTACAAAGGTTATAACTACTGTATATGATTGTAACAAGCCCCAACAATAATCACAATACCAATGTCATAATGAGATAGATTAAGATGTAGATGTGTAGAGTGGAAATTATATGAAATGTGATCAATATATGTCAATTTTCAACTGGTTCTGAATGACCCAAAGGGTCTGATCATATTTGCTAAAATTTTATGCTAAACTACACTAGTAAATCATGATTTGAGTCTTATGATTTCTAATGGAATTCATATCATGTTTACAAATACCACATGCTAAACAATAGTAGTAAATCAAAATACTTTATTTCAGAATGTTTAGACAAATATATAAAATTCTCATTAATATTTTGAATTTTAAGTACGTACAATAATCAAAACAAAATATTTATTTTTATCAACAAATATAGAGCAATAAAGAAAATATATATTCCCACTAGATTAGTTCTTCTTTCATAAGAAAGACTCTCATATCCACAACATGCGTATGAAATACCTTATGATTTGTACTTATTCATTAGATAAATAAATGATTCACTATTTGAGTGCACATTCTTTATGTGTTTGATTGGATCTTAAACTCAACTACTAAATATCCACAACTAGTGATTGGATCACAACTAGCGAGCATATCTACATGCGTAATTATGAATGTGTTGAAACCATCCCTAGTCGATGAATTGATGAGTTTGAATATCATTGATTCTGTGAGACTAGCACGGGTTATATTCCTTGGCTTGCCCAAGCAGCCGCTCCTCACTGGCTGAAGACATTGAGATGTCGAGAGTTAAACATGGATGTTAGTTAATGGTAACTAGTTCATCAGAGTAACCTGTCATGAAACTTCATATGGTTCTCTGCATATATAGATATGTCAGTGATGATCTCATTGTAGCTTAAGTGCGAGCTTCCTTTGACTTGAGATATTCAAGTCATCTTAGTCATAGAGACTTGTATTTTGACATCTTAAGCAAGCATCTCCGAGGAGGTGTGGACCTGGGATGATTGGGTATAAGCCGAAGTGCGCGAAGGTGATTGGATAACCAACAAAGAATTCACCACTCTGTACAAGGAGATGTATACCCTACGACCGCTTGTTAGGATTATTACTCGAAGTCTTTGGTCAAAGCATCACATGTCAAGAGTACGAGACTTTTGGACACATGCTTGAGTAATTTGAATCCATAGGACAAGGAAGTATAGCTTGGGCTAGGTGTGATGTAGTCAGCCTAGTGGGGACTAACACATAGACCATGTCTTGAACCAAGTGGGTATAAGACGAATGAAAGGAACAAGGCACGACTCATTATAGCTGCTGAAAGGTTCAGAAGTGGTTCTGGAATCAACCTATGATTTTTTGATCAATTGAGAATCATGATGTACTATTAGGTGTCACTCATGATCATTCCATAATTAATGATTAATTATGGACGACCAATATAATCGGAAACTTATAAGATCACACGCACTATAAGATTATCTAAAAGATTTAAAATGAGTTTGAGAATTAGATTCTCAGATTGAGAGAGACAAAGTTTGGTTGGACCAAACGAGCGACAAATATGGAAAGTTATTTATCGGAATGAAAACGCGGTTGGACCATGTCTTTTGAAGATGTGATGGATACTCTTTGGTTTAATAATAAACCAAATTGGTTTGGTTTGATTATTGGACCAAGTGGTTTAGTTTTAAACCAAACCAAGAGCTTAATGGGTTAAGTTTTTTGTTAAGGTTTAATGGGTTGAGCTTGGGATCAGGAGATGACTTGCTCCCCAAGTCATTGAGAAGAGATTATAAATACTCTCTCATAGGGAGAGAACTAATCTAATAAGAATTTGATAACCTAATTTGATTAGGAAATCTCTTCTCTTCTCTTCTTTTTCTCCCTCTCCTCTCTCCACCACCGACTATTCGGCGCTGACACCGATTCGTCACCGCCATCAACTATTTGGCGCTGACACTGATTCATCGCTGCCACCGACTGTTCGATGTTGATACCGATTTATCGCAACCACCTCGTTTGGTGTCATCGGGTTGCGCTTTGAGCCGCTGAAAACCAAGTCGAGCAAGATCCCTCTCTCGGATCGTTTTGTTTCCCTACTTCGGCTAGTACCAAAGTGGAGACACGGCTCGAACTTAGAGAAGTCATCTTGAAGATACTCAGCGTGGATACGAATAGAGGCGAGGTTGTATAACGTCGCTCGATTGATTTCAGAAGAGGCTTGCCTTGTGAAGCTAGCAAACACTCTCTATAAAGTTCTAATACGAACTCGCAGGTATAACTAGTTAGATTAATGGTTAATTTAGTTTTTCATAAAATTTTAATTACGCGATTATGTCCGCACATATTGTATCTTGCATAGATGGATGTGTGTATTGTAATAATTAGGAATTATTATTTTTTTATTTCTGTTGTGCATGTTTTGTGAAACGTCAAAAGCACGCGTTCGCGTCGGACTCCCCAACAAAAATAACCCCAGATAAATAACTCAATTTATCTTACAAAACTATAAAATTACCTTTGTTGAAAACATTAGACCGGGTGAGATAATTAAAGTTAAAAAAATTAAAACATAATTAATTTTAAAAGATTAAATAATTTTAAAACGTAATTAATTTCAAAAACATAATTAATTTTAAAAACATAATTAAAATAAAAACTATTTTAAAAACTATTTTTAAAAAATATTTTTAAAAAAACTATTTCAAAATTATTTTAAAAAATATTTTCAAAATCATTATAAAAACTATTTTAAAAATCATTATAAAAAATATTTTAAAAAACTATTTCAAAATTATTTTTAAAAAAAATATTTTAAAAATCATTTTAAAAAACTATTTCAAAATTATTTTAAAAATCAATTTAAAAAATCATTTCAAAATTATTTTAAAAACTATTTTAAAAATCAGTTTAAATCTTTTAAAAATCCTTTTATAAATCTTTTAAAAATCCTTTAAAAAACCCTATAAAAAACTTTTTAAAAAATTATTTTAAAAATCTTTTAAAAACTTTTTTTTTAAAATATATATATATATATATATGTATATATTTATATAAACTTTTTGAAAACCTTTTCAAAATTATTTTAAAATTATCTTATACTAATATACCAAACTTAAACTTATTAACAAACTAAACTTAAATTAATTAACAAACTTAAACAAATTAACAAACTTATCAACAAACCAAACTAAACTAATTAATAAATTAAACTTAAACTAAATTAAACGTAAGTTAATAAATCTAATTCACTTAATTTGAAATTAATCAATTAATTATGAAACAATAATCAAAATAATCTTATTTAATTAATCAATTAACCCTTAATTAATCATAATTTTATTTAATTAATTAATTAATCCTTAATTAATAATCAAAATAAATTGTCTTGATTAATTTAATAACTAATTATTACTTATATATATATATATATAATAACATTTGAAAATTATAAAATATATTAAAAAAGTTAACTAACACTAACACACCTTAAACAAATCGAAACCTTAAGTTTCAACTTCAGGGGATTATCAAATTAAGGGGAGAATAGATATTGAAAATGAGTATTTTCAAAATTATGGTTAATACATTTATGGTTTAAAAAAATTTATTGAAAAACATTATTTAAAAACTATATTGACAGATTAGATGGATTTAAGGGGGAGAACATATTATTTTGTATTAAGATGGGCATCCTTAAGACATTGTCCAGCTCTGATACCTATAAAAATGCTTTGACATTTATCTTAAATACTTTTGAAAACTTATAAATTTATTTTTTTAAAATAAATTTCAAAATATTGATGTACAATTAATGCTTGATTGGGTGTACTTATATTTACATTTTCAAAAAATCTATATACTTGAAAATTTTTGATTGTTGACCAGCACTTAGAGTCAAAATTCATAGGTCAACTTAGGACATCTAGACCCCTAGACACTTAGGTAGATTTCCTTATAGTAAACAAGGATTGTCACGCCCTGAGAGTATATTTATCCGTCGAAAATCGAACAACACCTCTCTTGTAACAATCACAAATTCCTTGTACATAATCATAAAATAGATAAATATAGATATCTCACTCGGGTATTCACAACTACGCAGTGTATAAATGATAAAAATACTCTACCCGGGTATGCATAACCACGCAATGTATAAATGATAGAACTAAATAGCATAAACAGTAAAAATGGTCTACACGACCAAAAAACCAAAAACATACAATTTGTGAGCTGGCCCGGCTTATGACACCAAGTACACGATCAGAAACAAATCCGAAATCCAAATATAAATTAATTAATACAATACATGAGTATTAACCAAGCGCGGAAGCTAAAACAAACCAACATAAAATGGAAATAAATCTAAAGCTCGATGTGAGAGGGACGGCGTGGGCAGATATCCTCCAAGCGACCAATCAACATATACCTACTAACCTGGAAATAATAACAGAAGGCAAGGGTGGTGAGTACAAAAGAATACTTAGCGGTATAGAACAATAGTGCATGATCAAATAAGTGTAAGGATAAACGAAACAGGATATACAGGAATTCAAAGGTATAGAGTCTCACAGAAGAATATACTCACCATCAAATGGTAACACCCGTATACCACTACTATACACGCACCCTACTCAACTGGATATAGTATCAAGAGTAGTGTCAATAATACAGAATATGGGTACAGCATCTCACATGTATGTACTAAACATTAAGTAACATGAGTACAACATCTAACGTGCATGTACTATCATCAGACAATACGAGTACAGCATCTCACATGCATGTACTATCACTAAGAAACATGAGTACAACATCTCACATGCATGTACCAATACAAGTAACATTAATAAATCACATGTGGGAGTAATGCTCCACCACAGAGTATACAAATGATCAAGACACCTAGCTCGTCAGCTATGGACTGCATGAGAGTTGCTCTACCACGTATACACACGTAGGTAGTCCGAAATGTCAGGTTCTCTGTCTGCATGCGAATCGCCCTACCACGTATATACACGTAGGCAGACAGGAGGTAACTATCTAGCTACAGGCTGCATGGGAAATGTCCTACCACGTATATACACGTAAGCAACCGAGGATATAATAACCTAGTAAGAACAATGTAGCCAGCATATAGTCATGTCTGAATCACTGACGACTCTCTCAACCACGAATGGGAGACACGGTTGACAGAACAC
>JBBUKS010024361.1:0-11447 GCA_038050645.1 Hedychium gardnerianum
GTTTGCAACCTTATGCAACCCCAACAATCCCCCCTTAAATGAAAGACCCTTCGTCTGATCCTCAACCCATCAGGTCTTTCTGTCCCTCGGTCCACCTAACCTACTAGGACTTTCTTGCCTAGCCGCAACTAGGACTTTCTGCCTAATATCTGGTCCTCTTGATTAAGACATGAGAGCCCCACTTCCTTTGTTCGAGGTCAATATTCTACTCACATGACTCGATTAGACCATAGCACTTGTGGTTAGACCTTATGGTAGTCTGGGCTCTGATACCAATTGTTAGAACTGAAGGAATTTAGATATATCCATAATGATATAATATTGTCCACTTTGGGCCTAAACCCTTATGATTTTATTTTTGGACTGTACCCAAAAGATCTCATACCAATGGAGATATTTTTCCCTTATAAGCCCATGATATTTCTCATGTGTTTTCAATGTGGGACTTTGTTTGCAATCTTATAAAACCCCAACAAGTAATACTTACTCGTCTTGTGGATTCAAATTACTCATACATGTGTCTGAGAGTACAATACTCTTAACACGTGATGCTTTGGCCAAAGACTTTGAGTAATAATCCTGACAAGCAGCCATAATGTATACATCTCCTCGCAAGGGGTGGTGAATTCTCTGTGGGCTATCCAAATACCTTCGGACACTTTGACTTATACCAATCATGTCGGGCTATACCTCCAAGGAGATCCTTGCTTAGGATGTTAAAGTATAAGTCTCCATGACCAAGGTGACTTAAATACCTCAAGTCGAAGGAAACTTGCACTCGAGCTGTAGTAATATCTTCATTGACATATCTATATATGCAGAGAATCATATGAAGTCTTACAGCAGGTCACTCCGATGAACTAGTTACCATAACTAGCATTCACGTTTAACTCTCAATATTCCAATATGCCAAGCTAATGAGGAACAACTGTTAGGTTAGACCAAGGAGCATAACTCATGCTAGTCTCATAAAATCAATGATATCCGAACACATCAATTCGTTGACTAAAGAAAATTTTAATATATTCATAATTACACATAAAGAGATGCTCACTAGTTGTAATTCAATCACAACTTCTCTCATGCTATGAATCATATTACGGATATTCAGTAAGTGAGTTTAAGATCTAATCATATACACAAAATATGTACACTCAAATAGTAAATTTTTATTTATCTAATAAATAGGTACAAACCATAAGGCGACTGCCTTAGGACATCTCTCAGATATAACATCTTGCTAGGTAGATGACCCATCCACGTAAATTTTCCAAGTTCCCTCATCCTCTAAGTTAGGGACTTCAGCAAGGAAATCAGCCAAGGCTTGAACTTTGATGGTCATTCGTTGTTGATATTGAATGTCAAATTCACTCAACTCAGTGGTCTACTTGATCAGCCGGCCGGAGACCTCCGGGTTTGTTAATACACGACCCAAACTGCTATTGGTAAGAACCGTGATTGGGTGGGCTAGGAAATATGACCTCAATAGACAAGTTGCGAGAGTTAGTGCAAAAGTTAACTTCTCTAAGTTGGTATACATGCTTTTAACAAATGACTAAAAAAAGTATATAGGGTGCTGCAGGCTGCCCTCCTGACGAAGTAGCACTATGGCGACGGCTCCTCTCGAGGCGGATAGATATACCCATAACATTTCGTCTACTATCGATTTAGCCAGGAGCGGTAAACGGGACAAGTACTCCTTCAGCTCTCCGAAGGCTTTGTCGCAGTTTTTGTCCCACTTGAACTCAGAGGTTTTTTTTCAGTGTTTTGAAGAAAGGCAGGTTCCAGTCATCAGATCGGAAAATGAATCGGGACAACGTCGTGATGCGGCCCACTAATCATTGTACTTCTTTTAGATTGCAAGGGGGCGACATGCTTTAGAGAGCTTGGATTTTCTTGGGATTAGACTCAATCCCTCTCTCAGTCATGATGTATCCAAGGAACTTTCCACTTTTAACGCCAAATAGACATTTGTTCAAGTTCATTTTTAGACCATACCGCCTCAGCGTGTAACATGTCTCTTCGATGTCTGATATTAAGTTTTCGGCCCGAGTGATTTTGATCAAAATGTCATCTATGTACACCTTGATGTTTCTTCCGATTTGATGCTCAAATACCTGATCCATAAGCCGTTGGTAGGTAGCTCATGCATTCTTTAGGCCAAACGGCATAATAGTATAACAAAAGGTTCTGAGGGAGGTGATGAAACTAACTTTTTCTTGATGTTCTACAACCAAAGGGATTTGATGATACTCTTGGTAGGTGTCCAACATACATATAAACTCACAGCTAGAGGTTGAATCCACTAGCTGATCGATGTGAGGTAAGGGATAACAATCTTTCGGGCAAGCCTTGTTAAAGTTCTGGAAATCGATGCGAACACTCTACTTGCCTCAGGGTTTGGATACCAACACTACGTTGGCTAGTTAAGTCAGGAACTGGACTTTTTGGATGTGCTCAGCTTCTTGTAATCTTTTAATTTGCATCTGAATTACCTAATTTTGTTAAGGGAAAACATTTCGTTTCTTTTGTCGAACGGGTTAGGCATCCGAGAGTACGTTTAGCCAATTAGCCATCACAATCGGGGAGACCCCTGTGACCTCTTTGGCGTACCTGGTAATTCTCTCCAATAAGTCGGGGTGGATTTGTTGATGCAGTTTGCATTAATAGTCCAACCCTAGGTTTTAATGCATGATAATAGGTTAAAGTTAGACTGTTGTTTAACAAGTTGAGCTAAGTGTACATGATAACTAACTTGACGGATCTAGAGGACCATACACCAGGCTGAAGTCCAGATGTGCGATTCTGACAGGAAGTCCAGCTGGGTTAGAAAGGAACAGACAGTTGGTAGGAAGTCTAGTCGGGTCAGAGAGGACCAGACGATTGGCTAAAGTCCGGATGTGGGATTCCGGCAGGAAGACCTGGTGGGTCGGAGATCAAACGTTGAGGAGGTTACTCGACAAATAGTAAGTAAGATAAGAAACTGGAGGAGCGAATCCAGTGAGGATGAGTCCCCGATAGGGACTTAGGTGTTGGTCCAACTTAGGTCCAAAGTGAAACTCTAAGTTGAGACCATGATTAAATCCTAGTCGTGGTGAGACATGATTTAAGTCATACTTACATGCATTAATTATATATGATAACTCTTTTGTTGCAGGTATTTTGTTCTAACATATTTTGTGTTATGACCGAAGGAATTTAGATATCTCTATAATAGTATGATATTGTCCACTTTGGGCCTAGACCCTCATGATTTTGCTCTTGGGCTCTACCCAAAATGCCTCATACCAATGTAGAGATTTTTTCCTTATAAGCCCATGATCTTTCCTATGTGTTTTCAATGTGAGACTTTGTTTGCAACCTTGCAACCCCAACATATACATGGCAACTACTAGTCATTTATTCAATTCATAGCTCCAATTCAATAAATCAAGATAATTTACCAAACATACTCCAACTACCAAATTCAAATCTTACCATACATCTTATGCCCTCTTACACCCATGCTACACAATTCAAACTTACATCTCTACTCAATCATCAATCGATGAACAATAACTACAACCAAATTCAAATACCAAAACTTTCCAAATTATCACTAACCTTCCCCTTACCCGAATTGGTGGGTTGTCGGTGATGGAAAGATCTCTCACAGTGGCCGAAACTTGGACAACAACCCTAGCCGAAACTCTCCCAACCGAAACCACCTGTTTCCAAATGGTCGAAGACTAAATAAACCCCTAAATCAAGCTCTAAACCAACTCATTATTACCAATCACCCTTACCTTATTGTGGTGACTGTCGGATCTTCAAATTAGTCGGAGGTGGCAACAGACCAGCAACGAAATGGGGCTACAGTGGCTGTACCAAGACAGCCGGAGCAATCTGATGTGCCAGACACAAGATCAGAGTAATAAGATGGCTGGCAAGCCTGATCGCAGTGGCTGACGATGAGTAAGGATGATGTCTACTCACGGTGGCCGGAGAAAAGAGAGAGGAGAGGAGGAAGGGGGTCGGTGGCTCTGGGATGACCGAACTTAATAACACTATCTCACGATCGGCGACTAGCAGTAGAAGGGAGGGTTGGCGATGGAGATCAAGAGGAGAGAGCTCGGCGGTGATGCTCGAGTGAGGAGACAGCTCGACGACGATGCTCGAGTGAGGAGAGAACTTGGCGGCGATTTGGGGTCAGGAGTACGTGATCGGGAGAGGAGGTAGAAAGCTAATCGATTAGGGAGAAGAGTAAGCTCAGTGGAATTTAGGGGAAGGGGCAAGATAGAGGTAGGCTTAAATAGATCAACTTTAGGTTAATAAATCCAACTTAGGTTTTAATTGATTTAGCTTAGGCTCTAATGATTTACAACTTAGGTTAATTAATTCCAACCTTATCTTTAATTAAGTCAATCAACTCTCGTTAAATTGGTATTTCAAACATGCTTTTCAAAAACCTATTATTTAAATCCCCATAAACTTCTCCAATTAGCTTCAATTAAATCCAGAAAATTTTCAAAAAAAAATCCAATAAATTCTATAAATTTATTTCTCTGTTAACGCATATTATTTTTATTATTTTTAATTACCGTATTTAACATTCTCTCCCACTAATAAAAATTTGGTCCCCAAGTTTATTACCTAGGTGCGATATTCAGACCATAACATATTCAAACCATTTAAATACTGAATAAAACCTTACGCACCATATGTAGATAAGTGAGGGTATTGAGCTCGGATTTTATCCTCAAGCTCCCAGGTTGCCTCATCATCAGTATGATGTTGTCATCCAATCTTGATGAGTCGAATGATTTTGTTCTACAACTGGTGCTCCTCGCGATCCAGAATACACACAGGAACCTCCTCATAAGTAGCATCAAACTACAGTTGAATTGACACATCCCTTAAAATGTGGGCAGGGTCTGGCACATACTTCCTCAGCATAGACACATGAAATACATTATGTACACCTGCAAGGGCCAGTGGTAGTGCCAACTGATAGGCTACCTCACCTATCCTCTCTAATATCTGGAAAGGTCCAATGTAGCGAGGAGTTAATTTGTCTTTTAGTCCAAACCTCTTAACTCCTTTAGTGGGAGAGACGCGCAAAAACACATGATCATCTACGGTAAACTCCAAAGGTCTCCGCCTTCGATCTACGTAATTCTTTTATCATTCATGGGCGTCTGACAATCTATGTCGGATGATGCGTACTAACTCTGCGACGTGATGAATGCTCTATAGCCCCAAAATTTGTAGTTCACTAACCTCGTCCCATAAAATAGGGGATCTACATGCTCTGTCATACAAGGCCTCAAACAACGCCCTCTGAATAGCTAAGTGATAACTATTATTATATGCAAACTCCACTAAATGTAAATGATCCTCCCAATTACCTTTGAAATCCATAACAGAAGCTCTCAACAGATCCTCAAGTGTTTGTCGAGTGCATTTTGACTGTCCAGCTGTCTGTGGGTGAAATGTTGTACTGAAATAAAGCTCCGTACCCAATGCCTGCGGGTGACTCTGCCAAAATTGAGAGGTGAAGCGCGGATCTCTATTCGGAATGATGCTCAATGGTATACCATGAAGTCTAGTAATCTCTCTACAATATAACCCTGCTAGGCGATCAAAAGAATTTGTCTTACGGATCGGTAAAAAGTGTACAGATTTAGTTAATCGATCAACGATCACCCAAATCGCATCATGTCCTTTCTGTGACCTGGGTAATCCCTCTACAAAATCCATGGTGATATGCTCCCATTTTCATTCTGATATCTAAATCTTCTAAAGCAACCCTGCTGGTCTATGGTGCTCAGCCTTCACTTGCTAGCATACAAGACATCGAGCCACAAAATCCGCTATATCCTTTTTCATGTCATTCCACCAGTAAGAGTATTTTAAGTCTCTATACATTCAGGTACCACCTGGGTGGATCGCGAAACTGGATCAATGTGTTTCCTGAAGTAAATCTTCTTTGATCAAGTGTGACTCTGGTACACACCAGTAAGAACATTTTAAGTCTCTCATCGTAAGAAAACTCTAACTGCTACCCTGGAACTACTCTACTACATAAATACTGTAGATGTTGATCACTAGCTTGTGCTCCCTTCATCTATTCCACAATGGGTGACTGAGCAATCATAGTTACCAAAATCTCTCATTTTATTTGTCCTTGTTCCATGAGTCCCAACTCTAAAAAACTTTGTACCAAGTTTTTAACTATTGCTCGATGACTAGCAAGAACCCCTAGAGATTTCGTACTCAAAGCATCATCCACTACGTTGGCTTTCCCTGGATGTAGTTTATGGTACAGTCATAATCCTTCAAAAACTCCATCCATCTTCTTTGCCTGAGGTTTAATTCCTTCTGAGTAAATATATATTTGAGGCTTTTATGATCCGTGAAAATCTCAAAGGTGATTCCATACAAGTAATGCCTCTATATTTTAAGCGTAAAAATAATCGCTGCTGACTCCAAATCATGAATGAGGTAGTTCTTCTCATGATCCTTCAGCTAGCGTGAAGCATATGATACTACTCATGAATGCTACATCAGAACTGCTCCCAAACCCTGTAGCGAAGCATCCATATAGAGCACAAATTTATCTTCCCTAGAAGGAATGACTAAGATAGGCGCAAATACCAGTCTTCATTTGAGCTCTTGGAAACTTACCTCGCACACCCCTGTCCATGTAAATTTCACTTCTTTCCTAGTCAATCGAGTCAATGGCAGAGCGATGCTGGAAAACCCCTCCATGAATCTCCGGTAATATCCAGCTAATCCTAGAAAACTATGGACCTCTTGTACCGACTTCGGTTGCTCCCAACCGGTAATAGCCTCTATCTTCTGAGGGTCTATAGATATGCCTCTACTCGAAACCACATGTCTGAGAAATCCCACCGAAGACAACAAGAATGCACATTTGCCAAACTTCGTATACATATGCTTCTCATCGAAGCATCTCCAGAATTATGCGAAGATGTTATTTGTGTTCCTTCTCAGTCCGAGAATATATCAAAATATCATCAATGAAGACAATAACAAATTGATCCAGATACTCAAGGAACACTCGATTCATCAAATTCATGAAAATAGTAGGAGCACTCGTAAGCCCAAATGGCATCACCAAGAACTCATAATGCCCGTACTGGGTACGGAATGCTATCTTCTGAATATCCGCATCTCTTACTCTAAGCTGATGGTAACCTAAGCATAAGTCAATCTTAGAATAAACACAGGTATTTTTCAGTTGATCAAATAAGTCATCTATCCATGGTAGGGGGTATTTGTTCTTGATGGTTATTGAATTCAGTTGTCAATAGTCAACACACAATCTAAGTGATTCATCCTTCTTTTTGACAAAGAGCACTAGAGCTTCCCAAGGAGAAACACTAGGGCAGATAAATCCTCTATCCAATAACTCGTGTAGTTGTATCTTAAGCTCTTCTAATTCCTTTGGCGCCATTCTGTATGGAGTCTTTGATACCAGTGTTGTACTTGGGATCAACTCAATCTTAATTCCACCTGCCTTTTTAGGGGCAAGCCAAGGAGTTCTTTCGCAAATATGTCCGAAAATTCTTAAACTATCGGAACGTCCAAGAGCTGTGAATCACCATCTCCCTCGGCCCTAATCATAGACAATAGGTATCCCTGACAACCCCTGAGATAATAGCATCTGCACTTGCAGTGCTGAAATGATAGAAATTCCATCATAGAAATTTCGTCATCCCTGGTCCCAACGAACTCCCAAGAGGGTCGATCCGAAGGTCGGAAGGTGACTACTCTCTCTCTATAATCAATTGTAGCATAATGGGTAGTCAATCAATCCATACCCGGGATGATGTCAAACTCTGTTATATCAAACATCTGAATGTCCACAGTTAGTGAATGATCACCGAAGTCCAAGGGGGATCCCCTAACTTCCTGGTTGATGGTTAGCACCTCTCCATATGGCAGAGATACAGCTAGGCCATGCGATCTGAGTGTAAGAAGTATATGAATCTTACCCAAAAATATACGGGAAATAAATGAATGTGAACTACCAGTATCAATCAGTAAATCAGTAAGTGCAGAATAAACTGAAATAATACCCCGAAAGACCGATCCCTCAACCCGTCGTGCCTCCTCTCGGGTGATTGCATATACTCGTCCAACCTCTACGCTCAGCTGCTAAATTTATGGAACAGATTGAGGTCGAGACGAAGGAGCAGTAGACGACTATTGTGACTGAGGCTGGACCAATTGATATGCCTACAGTAGCGGAGGCACATACTACTGTGTTGGAAACACTTGATGAATCGGGACTGCTATAGGACACTATATAGCCAAGGTGTAGCAGTACGCTCCGGTCCCTGAATAAAATATATCTATGCCTAAGGGGGTGGCATACGCTGCTGTTGTGTAGGTTGTTGAGTCCTCTGAGCTCCTCTCTGAGGTTGGGATTGAGCAGATTGACCACCCAGTAGCTTCCAACTGAGCCTTCAGATTATAATCTCTGCTCATATATCCTAGAAGGTTATAGTAGAAGCATATAGCTTGGTCGAGAGGGCACTCCGATTTACTATGGATTTTGGAGCAGCACTGGAAACACTGAATCGTACTGACATCATTTTTCTGACTCTACGGAAAAGAACGAAAAGATCCTGCTACAGAACGGCCAATCTGCTGCGGTCGTGAAGACTCTCTAGTAATCGCCCATGAGCCCTGAATCTTATTCTCCCTTTTCTACCCAGAAACCTGCTACTTCTAATTTTGAGATCTACTCTGAGACGTCTGTCTATCATTCCCTTTCTCTCGGGATATTTATTGTTGGGTCATCTCTATCATTAAAGCTTGATCCAATGCTTCTCGGTATGAACTAGCCAATGAACCCGACATCCTGATCCGAATATACGCCGCAAGGCCCTGTGTAAACTGGAACATCCAATTGTAGTCCTGTGCTATAAGTTGAGGGCAAAACTCGCCAAGGCGATTAAATTCAGCATCGTACCCTATCACTATGTGATCTCCCTGCTTGAGATTCAAGAATTCCTAGCGACATGCTATGCAGAAAGTAGCAGGATAGTACTGCCTCTCAAAGGCATCTCGAAATAAAGCCCAAGGGATGGGCTGATCACCGAGAATCATCTTCTGCATCTTCCACCAAGTGACAGCCTGGTCTCGAAGATAGTACGCAGCCAATTCAACTTTTTCTTTCTCCGTGCAGCTCATGTACTCAAATGTGCCTCCTAGGTTATCCAACCAGGCATGTGCGACCTAGTGGTCAGAACCTTCGTGGAATAAGGTAAAATGGTCCTTAGCCGATTGTGCTAAGACTGGTATTCGTGCTCTGTCCATCACCCAGCTGGTAGTAGTCTAGGCTGGTAGTGTAGGTGGAACTTCCTGAGACTGCCCTCCCTGATCTCCTCTAGGGATTTGACTTTTACTATTTGACTCAGCATCAATCAGAAAATCGGAAAAATTCACCCCTCCTACATCAGATTTAGGTTTCGTCGACTCAACTAGTCATCTCCGGGGTCGACCTGGGTCATGTCTACACATAGTAGCTGACTCACCATGTGTCATGCCTGATACAGACAGCTAGGTAAGAATTAACAACAATATATGCTACCAGTAAACAACTTACTTCCTATAGCCGAAGATGTCATATCATTGCCTTGTCCCAAAACTCAAAAAGTCACATCGAGGAAAATAAATCATGATATTCGAAACATGAAAATAGGTTTTCGCAAACTTGTGGCTCTGATACCAATAAATTGTCATGCCCTGGAGGTATATTTGTCCGACAAAATGGATGGTACTCCCTAGTGACAATGTGATCGAACAACTTGGTATAAGTCCACACGACTTACAAAAGGTAAAACCCATGTAGATAATAATATCCAAATATCCAGATCAAGCTATAACAAAACAAATCAAATGCAAATAACTCAAAAAGGTGCGTACCGGTAGGGCTTAACATCGCATCAAAATGTCCAAAACAAATACCAAAAAGGGAATCCGAATCCACAACATAGTTCACTTATTATAACATAAGTACGGAAACCAAAATGAAATAAAATGTAAGAACCAAAAAGAGGAAAACTCTCCATGTGACGTAGGACAGGCATACAGGATCTCCTAGTGACAACAAAGATCATCTATCTGATACCTGACGAAAATAAACACAACTGAAGGGTAGTGAGTCCAAATGACTCCGCGGGTATAAGAAGGATACTGCATGATGACTATAATAGTAGGGAATCAAGGTACATACAGTCTCATGGCAAGAACTCAATCATATATAAATGACCAAGTACCATACAGATGATCAACTTTGTAGAAATATAACCCAACGTCTCCATATAGCATAACAATACTCTTAACCATTCTAACACAGTCGAGTATTTAGTATGAAACCTAACTCCAATCTAAGGGTGCTATCACAGACATAGGTGAGTCATCTATAAATATGAACATACATCCATAGAGTGCACAATCATCACATGCAAGTGCAACAAAAGTCAAATGCATATGTAACATAAATCAAATGTATATGCAAAGTATGATCACTCCGACGTACCCCTCTAGCTACCATGATATCTGTGTGGCCGAGTGGGGTGGGACGGTGACAACTTATCACACTCCAGCTACCACTACTCTGAGTGGCCGAGTGGGCAGGATGCAGGGTAGCTATCTAGCTACATCAAGAGATCTCTGTCTGCACGATGCTCTAGCTACGACTACATAAGTGGCCGAGCGGCACGACAAGACAAACTGCTCCACTCTAGACACCACAACCTAAGTGGCTGAGTTGGTAGGAATATGACTGAAGACTCTCTTGACCATAAGGGAGACAATGGTCATCAGCATGCAATGGTATGCAGTGCATAATGAAATGAGCATCACACACATATGTAAACATCACATATAGGTAAATACCATAACACAATATAATAAACTCACATAGGGCAGACACCTATGAAACACACCATATACGTGTGTAACGACCTACGATGCACATCATACACGTATGCACCAGACATTAATATATATATATATAACAATAAAATAACATAAGTAACACATGAAGTAAATACCTATGAAACACATCATACATGTGTGTAACGACCTACGATGTATACCAGACACGCATGCACCCAACTACGATACACACTATACATGTGTGTACCACTACCAATCATGGATAATCAACAGAACAAGATTGCATGGATAACATAATAGACTAATTCAAGATCAAGCATCTAAGTATCCAAGACAGGAAATGACATGAATAGATTTAGGGTAATCAACACTACCTATAAAGTCTAAAAGAACAAGGATAGAAGTACCAGCCTCCAAAGAGGTCGTGCCGAATATACTCAAAGCTGATGCTCTGTCTCGTATCCAGAGCCTATAAGTAGCATTACAAAATTACTTTAGTGCTAGAATATAAATAAGAATCATAACTCACT
>JBBUKS010024438.1:0-5000 GCA_038050645.1 Hedychium gardnerianum
CAAGCAAGTCAGGGATTCCTCGAGCTGCTATCTCGATACCGATCCTTGAAACCCTGAATGAAGGGCACTGCTTAGGTCAGAAAGAAGCGCTGATCCACTTATACTCGCTAGGGGTTACTCTATCACACGCATCCTAGCTTATCTCACTTCTTCCTTGAAGGTCCCACGGACTGTTCGAATCCTTAGCCTGTCCTTGATTAGCTTCCTATCACCTACGCCTCCTCCCAAGAAGTCACTATTCTTTCCTTTCTCCTGGCTCCTGAAGCTTTTGCATTTTGAAAAGGCCTTCACTCGATCTTCATTCTACTATAAGAACTCAAACCTGAGTCCATTACTATCCTGGTCGAGTTCGTTTATTCGTTTTTTCAGAACTCACACTTCGTACCTGAACATGAATAGGCAGCGCTCTTTTTCCCGACGTAAGCCCAGGCTTGCTATCGTTGTGGCTTTTTCCCCTCTTCATTCTCAGGAGAGTGCTATAGCTTGTTCGCTAAATTCCTTCCCGATACCCCTTCATCACGTCTTGGGCAACCAAAACCCTAGCCTTGGAAAAAAAATTCTCTCACTTCCCCGGACGAATGGATTTAATATCTTTTCAGGTTCAGTGAGGACAGTCCTTACTATCCTAGCAGCGGTTCCTTTTCATATCCCGCTTTGAAGCAACTACACTCGCTCGTTAGCCTGTCTGGCTCTCGACCTGCTTCAGTCTCTAAAAAACTCTGGCAGCTGGGACTATTGCATTCGCTATACTTCGTTCTGCTACCTTCCGATGTTGCTTACTACCAAACCGACAACTAACCTTGCTTTTCTACCTTATCAGTAACAGCTATATTCGGAGACTTTACCTGAAGAAAACGGAGACCTAGAACTACTAGGATTCCTAGCTTCCAGCTTTCTAAAAGCTATTTTAGTTAGCCTAAAGTTGTATTTTTTGGATCATAGCTATCCTCCCTCCTATCTTCTTGACTCCAAAAGTCTACATCGGTGTAAAAGAGCGAGTTCGGATTGAATAATGTTTTTGGGATAACTGAAAAGTCCATTGAAAGTTGTTCAGCTTAAAGACAAATCCCTTTATAGAATTGCATTGTTAATTGGTACGATCACTCTAGCTGTTCTTTTCACAAGTGCAATGGCTAAGCATATAGAATAAGCGCTTCGAAGATTGGCTTAGTTTAAGGAATGAGAGAGCAAGTTTATCCCCAAAAATAGAAGAACCTAATGGATCATCCATTTGAAATGGTTGAAAAAGACTGAAGGGGCAAAGGAACTCCGATCGGTCAATGAGCTACCTCTATTCAGAGAGAATCCACCATTCCATGCTCTAAGCTGATAGTCGAATGGCTTTACGCTCCTGCACCTCTTGAAATTCCTGTGTTGGTGGGTCCCTTAGCAGCTTTTCCAACTCCCTATCTTCTGTTATCGTATCTCAGAGAAAGAGACATGGCATGGAAGGGAAGATCAGTTTCGGGTGAAGACTCATCTGAGTATGCCTCATATGTCTTTGGCAAAGTCGAGTTCTTTTCTTCTTCATCAGGGAAACTGCTCAACCTCAAGGTTGGGAAAAATCCCTCTACCCCAACTGAATGAATGGCGGGATTGAATCTCTAAAGAGAAGGTCTTCTTCCACGCTTATACCCTTTCTGGGCTTCCATTTCACCGGCGAGGAACTGAGACTTATAGTAGTAATGAACTCAACTCATGGCCTCTGGTTTAGTGGTTTCACTCGTTGCATCAGACCGTACTTCCCTCGCTTGGTACTCGCTAGCATAGCACTCCGCTCCAAAATATCCATGTGATCCCTTTCTGTCTCCTTCTCAGTTAGGTCAATAAGCCCCTTCCTTTTTGTTCATGGAAGAAAGGCGAAGGTGAATCCCTTTCTCCCCTCTTCTCTTGGTACAGCAGCTGAACCCATTCATTGCTGCTTCCTTGGTTGCTGCACCTGCTTCTGCTCTTGGGTTGGTAACGAAAGCAGCTTACCCCCGGCCGGACCTTTCAATCGAATGTTCTGGCTCACCCGAATCCATTCCCGTATTGGTTGATGTAAGAAGAAAGGTGTCCGTGGAAGAAGTGGAGACAGACTCTCACGCTTCTCCTTCTTTTTTATAGAGGCTTGAAGATGCCCCCATTTCCTTGGCGTCAATCGGACTTCAAAGAAAGATCGGAAAAGAGGTAAGAGGATAGTGTCTGGTGGGTGTCTATCCAACTCATCGTGGTACAGCAGCTTCCTTTCTTCCCTCCCGGGTTGGTGACTCTGTAATTTCATATGGTTCGCCCTCATGTCACGGCTTTCGCTTGTCGATGAACCCGCCGACATGGCTACCTCAGCCTAAGCTGGCACGAGTGCTTGGCCAATGGTTTAGCTGGGGAGCTTCTCTGCTGACGTACCTTCTTCTGACTAGTTCGCCTTTGCCTTCCTTCCCGCGTACTCAATTCCCTTCAGCTTCAGGAATTGCGGTATGGCTGACTGCTTCTGAGTCAAGGATATTCTTATTATCCCTTCTCCAACTCCAAGAAGCTCTAGTTCAAATAGATAAGCTTCCGTGTGCCAATCCGCTTTCAGGGTTCAGTGTGCCTTCATTCCTGTCATTCATCCTGTCTCTTGCTAGTGCTATCGGATTCTCTGTGAGCTTGTTAACACAATCCTGATTTTCCTTATTATATATCGTTCTTAGGATAGCCTATGGCTAGTTAAGGGAGAGTTTCCTATATTATTTTCATACTATCGGTCAGTGCGATTGTGAGTACGAGACGAGCCAAAGGTGCCAGGTTGAAAGTATTGAATCCGCTCTTACAGGTCTCATATTCGCTGGTTGAGTGAAAGTGGGAATTTGGTAGGATTATAGAATTCTTAATGTTTATTGAATAGCCTTTCCTCTCTTGTCCTTCAGGACAGACACTTTTGATGACTGGTAGGCTTAGGCTCGTATATAGGTAGACGGGTTCAATAAGAAAAGAAAGAACCAGCCCTATGTCTTGAAGAAAGAGGATAGACAGAGCCTGGCAAGGCATGGGTTTGCAAGACAGTCAGAAATAGCAGCAAGTCCGATCTCCTCATCACTTCCTATGTTGGGCCTGTGATCATGTAGCATCGGTATTCCCTTTTTTGATCTATGGGTCCTCAACCTCATAGGACAACCCATACCATGGGACAAGATGAGTCCCAAAAGCTTGACTCCAGCAGACAATCGATCCACAGTACGGTTACTAGAAAGGGAGGGTTTATTAACCCATACTATAGAATAGAAGGACACTTTCTAACTCATAAGAAAGAGCGGTTATGTAGCAGCAACAGGAAAGTTATTTGGCAGTTGCTTTATTTAGCAGCTCCTTATCTAAGACCGTCTTCAATAGCAGCGCTTATTCCAACCAGCAAGAGCGGATACTCACCTAAGAGCAGCGACATCTTTCCACGTGAAAGCAGCTAATCAGTAAACGACTTCTATCTCATTTTCTTCTATTATACCCTTAGTGCCCCATATCTGTCCTTTGAGGAAGGTTCTTATCTGATAGCGTAAGACTAGGAGTTTCCTTTTTCAGATAGGAGTCTGTAGAAGCCAGTGGTAGAAAGCTATATCGAGTTTTAGTTCCCCTTGCTATCGGTACAGGTGAGCAACCTTCAAACCAGCAGCAAAGGCAGATGTAGGCAGGCGTGAAGGAGGTCCATGGCTCAACAAAGGGATTATTAAATACTTCCCAGAATCCAACATCCACTAATCTGTATGAATCAAGGGATCAATTCACGAAGAAAGGAAAATCCATTACTCTAGCTTAGGGTAGGGCATCATCCTTATGCTTGGGTCGATAATCTTTCTATTCTTTAGAATCTCTACGGAGTTGGGTTAAGGCAAAGGTTTTAATTGGGCTAGAGAGGCGGCTAACACTAACATTTGAGATAGTGGTATCAGTCTTCGTGCCAGCAGCAGGCCATAAGAAGGGCAGGCTCTTATAAAGTATGGGAGATTCTATATTATATTGACTATCAGGATCCCGCTTGAGAAGTCACTGAGCTAACTAGAAAGACATCTCCTACAGGCTTGGGAGGAACTCTGGGAACTTCCAAGGGCTCAAAGGATAAGAAAGCAATTACTATTCTATAATTCAACTTCTCCTCCTAACTAACTTGGATTACTCGCACTGTGGTTAGTAGCTCCATCGACGCATCGGATGATAGATGACCTCTTGTACATACTTATTTGAGATTCTAACTATACTATATATAAGGTAAAAAGGTCAAGATCAAAGGGGATACAACTCTCATCACACTAATTCCCCATGGCTCTTCCTCTGAAGGGTATTCCTGCTGCATCTGCTTCTGCGGATGAAGGGGGTTACCTCTGGTACCAACAGAGAAGAGATCCTAACTCGGGTACATACTTAATTAAAGAATATTATCCCGTAGAAGGTCCAGGTGTTGCCGTTGGGTATTCTCCCTCTCATAAGGGACCAGGCTTACCTTGGTGGTTGAAATATTTTGATCTTTCTCCTTTTCTTTTCATATGAGTAGAGAATGCTCCACGCCGCTCTCCTTTATTGGAGGGTATGCCTTTACTTGTCGTTAAGAGAAAAGGTATCATCTTGTAGTTCTGTCTTGCCTAGTAAGGATCGTCTACTTCTTCGAGATTTTCTTATGAAGAGGTATTTGTTCTTGGACTATGAACAAAACTTTGATAGACCTGAGCATCCTTCGTTATGGGTGGTTACTTCGCTCCAGGAACCTATTAAGAGCAATGGGACTTGAAATCCTAACATAATAGGAGTAAGCAGTAGGATGAGCTCACCCCAGGCAATCTACTTATTAATTAGAACCCGGAAAGGCCTAGACTCAATACAAGTGATAAAAAAGCTCTTAGAAGGTAAATCCTTTTGTTTTTATAGAAGCACCCATTGGCCGGTGAGGAGGCAGGCCGCCCCTTAGTCAACCCCACTGAATAGCTGCCAAGGCCTGGAACGAGTACGACTAAGAAGATCAATAGAACCTAAACTTTGGTATGCACGAGCTG
>JBBUKS010024438.1:10000-11442 GCA_038050645.1 Hedychium gardnerianum
ATCGAACATTCTTTCTATTTGCATGTGTTATTAATCTCTCTAGCGTTACACAATATTAAGTCTCAATCACAGACAGAGCATTTTCGATCTTAGGCGAACGAGGCGGCTCGGAGACCTCGCAAGGCACAAATATCAATAGAGCTGGCCTGCCGCTTTCTCAATCGAAAATTCCGACATCGATCAGGTACAAGTGAACGAATCACACTACGAGATATTGATAATACACATATTGAAAATGGTATTGAATAAGGATTGAGCAGCAGCTCGCAGACCACCTGAAAAAGAATATTTCTTATTCGATCCATACCCGCCCAATAGGAGCAATACTTGAAACGGCGATCCATAAAGAAAGACCTATTAAGAGATCGGCTAAAACAAGACGCGGATTACTAAAGAACTGAGTTTGATCGATATGACTACTATAGACGGTCCAATACTAAACAAACGAACATCTCCTCAAAGTAGTTTAGTTCCATCTGCCAGAGCTTGAATCATTCCCAAGGGGCCAGCCAGGCCCAATACGTTGTTGTAGCGCTGCAGATATCTTTCTTTCTAACCACACAATTACTAGTACCCCTATTGTCATTCCCAATATAAGGATTCAAATAGGTATCAAGATCCATATGAGCCCATATACCTATTTTGAGGATTCCGATGTAGAAAAAGAATGGAGAGTTTGTACTTCTGTCGTATCAATTATAATTTCAACGATCAACTTCTCCCAACATTCTTTCTATACTACCTAGTATCGTCATGATATCAGCCTCATTCTTTTAACTAGTTGAGTCAGAATTAGCTTATGAAGCCGGGTGGACGAATTTTGCCAAGGAAAAACATGTCTCCTATCAAATCAATTCCTAATTCCCCGGGCTTCCACTCTTACGTAAAGTTCTTGTTTCGACTGGGTGAAGGTTTTTGACTAAGAAAGATATATGAAAAATCATTCCATTTGGAAGCTCTATCAAAGCGCCGGACTTCTAAATGATCATAGGGTCCCCCTCCTTCTAGAGCCTGTTGAATAAGTCCCTCATTTCACCCATTCGTACTAAATAACGAGCTAATGAATCTCCTTCTTTTTGCCATTGGACTTCCCAATCGAATTCATTGTAACACTCAACATTCTAAATTTGACGAAGATCCCATTGTATTCCAGAAGCTCGTTACATCGGTCCCGAGAAACCCCACATTCTTGCTTCCTCTCCACCAGCCCACTCCTTCGACTCGCTCCAATAAAATAGGATTAAGCGTAATATAATAAGTTAAGTTGATGATATTCAACAATCCCTAGAATAATCGCAAAAATCTAAACACTTCTCTATCCAGCCATAAGGTAGATCGGCTGCTACGCCTCCGATGCGGAAATTCTTATGCATCATTCGCATACCTGTGGCAGCTTCGAATAAATCATATATCAATTCCCTCTCTCTAAAAATATAAAAAAA
>JBBUKS010024468.1:0-11441 GCA_038050645.1 Hedychium gardnerianum
ATGATAAATCATGCAAGTCTTCCCAAAAACTTTTGGAGTTACACACTCGAGACAACTGTTTACTTGCTAAACAGAGTCTCGACTAAGACAGTCTCTACTACACCATTTGAGATATGGACTAGTAAAAACCTCATTTATCTGATTTGAATATATGAGGTAGTCCTTCTTATGTGAAGAGGACTATATCAGATAGGCTAGATGCTAAGTCTGATAAATGTCTATTTAATGGTTACCCTAAGGAAACTAAGAGTTACCAATTCTATCATCCCTTGGAACAAAAAGTATTCATTTCAAGACATGCTATATTTCTATAGAAAGAGTTTCTCTTGCCGGAAAACAGTGGGAGAAAGGTTGAACTAAGAGTAGTTCAAGTGACTCCAATAGACATAAAAGAGATGCCTAATTAAGATTCACAGTCTATTGCTCATAGGGATGAGATAATGGCTGAACCTATTGATACACCACTACTTTGTAGATCTAGTAGGACACTTCCAATTCCTAAGAAATATAGATTTCTCATAAATGAATCAAGAAATGTGTTACTCATTGAGGATGATGAGACTACTAGTTATGAAGAAGTTCTAAAAAGTTTAGAAAGAGACTCATGGTTAAAAGCCATGCGAGTTGGATAATGTGCGTAGATTATATATATTTTTATGCATTATTTGACACACATCTTCTTGTATTCTTTGATTGTGATCTACAATATCACTCACTATTTCATCATACTATCATGCTTTCACTCTATGTTATTCAGAGATCTACTTTTTCTCTATTTTCATTAATAAAGCGCGTTTGGAGAAAAAATAGAGCTAAAATGGACATTGGAGCAGCAAAGGAGAAAGTCTATCAGCTGATATGGCCGTGTCTCCCAGGAGCACTAACT
The DNA here is from genome assembly GCA_038050645.1 of Hedychium gardnerianum. Lineage (NCBI taxonomy): Eukaryota > Viridiplantae > Streptophyta > Magnoliopsida > Zingiberales > Zingiberaceae > Hedychium > Hedychium gardnerianum. The sequence continues at coordinate 887 of JBBUKS010024468.1, forward strand.
GCCTAGCTAGAACACACGACATGGCTATTTCTCCTTAGACACATTCGTGTCTCTATAGCAACTCAGTATTTATGCCAGGGTCATGCCTAGAGGCACGACTGTGTTCAAAGGTCAGGGTTTTCCATGGCCCGACCGTGCTTAAGAGGCACGACCGTGCCTCATCTTCTGAAGAAACCCATAGCCCGGCCATGCTAGGAAGGCATGGCCATGCCTTCTCCTCTTGGCCAATACATGCCACTACCGTGTCTTTGAGACATGGTCGTGTGGCACAAAGGTAGGGGTTGTGCCCCCTACCTATAAAAGGGGATTTTTCATCCCATTTGAGAATATTTTTGGTTTGGGGGCTTCTCCCCCCTCTTTGAGAGAGGGTTCTCCCCTTAGGGAGAAACTCTAGAGCTATCATTTGCATCCATCTCAATGATCCGTCCACCTCCAGAGCAAGGAAACATTCCGAAGACACCGACAATCTCTTCGCTAAGCATTTCTCCTCCATTCTCATATTTAGGTTGTAAGAATGTTTAATTTCATGTCTTTGATTTCTATTTTCTTCTTAATGGAGTAGTCCTCTAAATTCTAGGATGTAGTAAGTAATTATGATGTGACATTAATGTATGAACTAGGGATTTGTCCATTTCATTATTCTATGAAGTGCTTATGACTTGTTCCATGTGTGTTGTGCATGTGTTTGATGTAATGTGTGTGTGGTGAATGCATGTGGATATAAATGATTGGTCACCATGTAGAGGAAATTCTTTGGATTGTATGGCCGAGGAGCCCTTAGTGACAGAGGGTAGTTCTTTAACCGGACTTTCTAGAGTTATCACCTTGAAATGGAGTCATTTTTCCAAAAGGGATTAGCTAATTAGAGTTTAATGAGTTTACATCAATTCAATGTTAAAAGTGACTTGTGTAATCTAGACTGTATGACCCGGGAGGCCTTAGTGATAGAGGGTAGTCCTTTAATCGTACTTTCTATGCTACCCCTTCTACTTAATAGCATTGGAAGGAAATGGTGGAAGCACTCTGGTGTGATCTTCGTGTGGTTATACCGGTAATTTTGTTAGGATCCCTACAATATCATAAACATGGAGGGTAAAGAGGTGAACATGTACTAGGACATTAACTAGCATCATAGTGAAACTAAAATCTTAGAATCATCCCACTAAGCCAACTCACTCTCACATTCTCTCTCTCTCTCTTGCTCTCTTACTCTCTCTCCCTCCCTCTTAAGCTTTTGCTCTCAAGCCTTCATTCGTGATCAATCAACTTTCGATTGTTTAGATAATTTGCTTTGCATACTTGACTAGTGATTAATCAAACGACTTTTTGGATCAATATTTTTATTACTTGATGATTCTACCGTGCACTTGCAGTTGAATCAACAAGTTTTTGGCATCATTTTCAAGGACTATTTTCGATTAACATTAGTTGATTAGTAATTTAGTTACTCTAGATATTTTTCTTTTATTTAATAAATTCTACATTTTCTTTCTTATTTTTAATTCTGTATTTTCTTTCTTGTTGTTTAACTTCTGCATTTTTGTTTTTCTAGTTATTCTGTTTTTTAGGTGATTGTGATTATTTCCAAAAATATACTATTTTTTTTTTTGCATCACTCATTGAGCTTTGATATGAAAAATATGCCTTTGAGAGAATTTTTCACACCCATATTTGCTAGAGCAAGATCACCCATTGTGCAACCTCATATCAATGCTGCAAATTTCCAACATAACCCAACATTAATTTCCATGATAGAAGCTCACAAATTTGGAGGAGAAAATTCAGAAACCCCATATTTACACCTTGAGGTATTTCAAGAATATTCTAACATGGTGAATTGTAAAGGAGTCTCAGCGAATGTCATTCGATTGATGACATTTCCTTTTAGTATCAAGGATAAAGCAAGAACTTGGTTGTATTCTCTCCCTCCACAAAGCATCACAAGCTGGGAACAGCTGGAGCAACGATTTCTGAATCACTTTTTCCCTCCAAGTAGGACAACATATATGAGGAATAGAATCACAAGCTATGCTCAAATAGATGGAGAAACATTATTTGAAGCATAGGAAAGATTTAAGTGTTTATTATGATAGTGTCCTCATCATGATTTGGAAGAATGGTTGATAGTGCATATATTCTATATGGGGATTTCTTTCTCAAACAAGACATTATTGGATTCATCGACATGAGGTTCTTTGATGAATAAAAGTTTGAATGGAGCATATACCTTATTGATCAAGTGACATTGAACCTCCAAGAGTGGTCGAACAAAAATTGGATGGAATCTTCCCCGAATACCCCAGAGATGCAAGCCAATAATGGAAATGTGACTGTCACAAAAGAATTGTTACAATCACTCAATTTTTTTTAAAATTGTATAGAAAATTTCATCAAATCATAGAACGAGAGGTCCAAACAGGTAGAGGCAAGAACAGAGAGGTATACTTCACAGTATAATGGTTCTTTGTTGCAACTCTTAGATAAATACCTCTCTCTAACCAAAACAAAGTCTAGTGCAGATTTTAATGCTATCAAGTTGAGAAAGGAGAGAGATATGAACAGAAATGAAGAAAAGAACATTAAAGAACCACAATAACTCAACTCCTTCACTTCAGTAAGAGTCTATAGACCGCCTGTTTCATTCCCTCAACGGTTGGTCAAAACAAAGTTAGATGAGCACTTTGGACTTCCGCTACATACTCTAAATTCAATGCCTCCACTTAGAACATATGTACCACTAGTCTCTTTTCCACAAAGGCTAGTGAAAGGCAAAAAATATGAAGATTGTGATAAATTTTGGGATGATGATATGGTGTCATGCAAAATTTTAAATTCTAATGTTACTGAGGTTACAAGTGGTTATAATATTGTGGATGTTTCGAATGATGATGTGGTGGCTTGACATTTTTTAGATTTTCCTCCTAGGATTGTAATTGTTAAAGGTGATATAGAGTTTTCTTATGATGACTATGATGAGAATGATCAATTTAAGATTGCCAATGAAGATGTTGATTCCTCTATTGATGATATTGATATCAGTGTACTCTTCATCACTTGTTATGATGTTGTGGATAGAAGTGTAAGGACTTGTGCTATGGAAGCAAAGCCCCAAGAATCACTTCCTTTGATCACACGAACACTAGACATTATGGAGTTTGCAAGGAATGAAATTGTTGATAACCAAAGTGTAGGGACATTTGCAGAAGAGGCAAAGCCCCAAGAATCACGACCTTTAGAAGTACCACCACCAGAGCTAGAGCCAGAATCCTTACTAAACCAAGAGGAAGTTGCACCAACTTGTTTGGAATTTTCAGGTATCTTTCAACACTACAAGGTTAGTATTTCTTGTGATTTTTTAGAAAATCTAATAAAGGTACCTGTAATGGATTTTGTTGGATGTGATTCAATTGTTGATACATGATTAGTTAGACTTAATTTGGTTCTAGTACTTTCTTATATCGCATGCGGTTGGGAGGTGTGCTCTTTGTTTGAGTGTGCAGATTTTGATAAGTTCTGGAACTGAATGCTTCAACTAAACCTTCTCCGACCTCTAGAAAGAACATTCGAGGAGAAGAAGGAGGGAGCAGTGCTTTATGATATGGATTCCACGATGATAGCTCTCTCCATAATTTTGGCCATGATCAAGAAAATACAAAAATATCTTACCCCGCCACGAGCGAGGTTTAGAAGAACGTAATAAGGGGTCAAGCTAATGACCTAAAATAAGCGCTTCTTGGGAGACAACCCAAGTTCTTCCTTATTTTTGTTTATGTTTTTCATTTTATTCCGCAGTTTTATCTCTTTTGTTTGTTTAATTTTAGGGTCAATAACATCCACGAGCTAGCCATGATGTCACGGGAGTGGAGGAATTTTGGGGAGAGAAAAATTGAAGACAAGCCTTGCCTTATGTTTGTTTATGCAATCGGCGCATGGCCGTGTCTCATGAGACATGGCCGTCTCACACACTAGAGTAAAGTACACGGTATGGTTGTGTCATTTGACATGGTCATGTTCATCACTCAGAAGAAAAGTTCAATGAGGCTGTGTCAATTAGACACGGTCGAGTTCAATACCCAAAAGAAAACATGCCAAGGCCATGCCAATTGCCACGACCGTTCTGATTACCCAGAGAAAACCCATGGTGAGGTCGTGACTCTAGACACGACCATGTGAGACATCTGCCTAGGCAAGGATGTGCCAAATAGGCACGACCATGCCTCCTTCTTTGGATGAAAGCTGAGCCCGTGTCTCACTACACACTCTTCTTCAAATGACTATAACTCTTGATCTGAGATGAAGTATGGGGCGTACAACCACTCAAATCGAAGATATCTCTAAGATTTACAATATGGTTCCAAATCAATTTGTATTGATGGTGTCTCAGGCTCAAAAATGCCATTAAAGAGAAGCACACAACAAGGCTAACGATTCTAATCCCCCTTTGGTATCATTTTCTATATAATTACTAATCATAGGACTTGTCAATACTTGATATTTAGACAACCATGATTTGACTAGTCCTAGCCTTAAGGATGGTACATATTAATTGATAAGTCAAGTAGGATGGATTGAATCGATGAGTATGATGTATTCTACTTAACTTAAGATTACCCTTGAAATTTTGGAGATTCGGTGGAAGTTAACATTGTCCAATGTATTAGATGTAAAGAAAGTCAAATTTTTCGTAGGTTGTTTAACAATGAGTATCATACGAGCTTTGATGGATTTTAATGTGACTTTCAACTATCTTGTTTTGAAGACTATAATCATTTGAGGATGGATTTCCACCACAGTTTGTTCCTTGAACTTGATTTAATTATGATTTGAGAAAGCTAGAGGTAGCTTTAGGATAAATGTGTAGTATTGTATTGTTATGTAATTTCTAGATATGGTGACTCTTACTACCTGATTGATATTTACCCCATCTCTCATGCCCCACCTACCCATCCACATGTGTACCCATATCCAAATATTATTATTTTTTGCTAGCTATTTTACAGGGTATTCGGCATATGATTTCTCATACAAGATGATTCATTCTCTCCACCATAAAAAAGAGAAGGGAATGCACCTTTATGGAGTAGTAACATCGGCAGTGGGATGATCCATACAATTATCATGCATCATATGGTAATCTCTCTAAATTCTCTCTTTCTCTCATTCCCTCTATAATATATATTTTGCATTCATTGGGGACAATGAAGAATTTAAGTCTAGGGGTTTTTGTTTGTTAGTTAGTTGTCCTTAGTTTAGATTTTGCTAGTTTTTGTCATTTTTGCATAATAAATTTTTCTAGTTGCATCATCCTCACATTATAGTATGGTTTGTTTTCTTGCAAAAATTCTAGCATGCTTGTATCTAGACTTTCATAGGTTGTGATGTATGTGCTATTATGCTTAGTCATCTAAGTTTTCCTATCCATTGTAGCATGAAGTGAGCTATGTGTTTCTTTGAAAAGTTTAAGAATTTGCTTAGTTTTAGGATCTCTTTATACTATGCTTGACTTTGATAATAGATACATCTAAAAATAATCATGATTCATAAACTGGACTAGTACTTATATTTCTAAGATGATTCTTCAACTATATTTTCGTCACTGGAGGAACTCGGATCACGACAACTCATTTGGAAAAATCAAAAATCCCTTTTACTTATTCTAGTGCTACATAACACTACATCTTGTAAGTAAAAAAAAATATATAAACATGATTGAATAAGTGAATAAAAATAGTTGTCATGAGTGAAAACCAATAAGTTACCCCTTTGAGATCGAGTTAGGTTACTGGGGAAATAACTATTATATTTTTCTTGATCCGAGCTATCCTTTGAGACTATGTGTGTGGCAGGTAAGTGTCTTTTGCCGAAAGTACAAGGAACACGGTTAGATGATGAATTGACTAGGCTTTGTGTTGAAAATTGAATTATTAAGCCACTCATCACACTGAGCACAGAAAACTTTAACTTAGGCCATTATTAAACTTTATATCATGCTCACTAATGAAACTATAGGATAAGACTAACATGACTCACTCGGGATTATGATATATTTCATTGCCACATGAATCTAGATTGTAGGTTTTTGCTTGAGGACAAGCAAAGGGTTAAGTCTAGGGGTGTGATGTGCATAGAATATATATATACTTGTATGCATTGTTTGACACACATCTTCTTGTATTCCATGAGCATGATTTACGTTATTACACCCTACTTTATCATTTTTTAACATAATTACTCTATTTATTCAGAGATCTGCTCTTTCTCTATTTACATTGATAGGACATGTAGAGTAAAAATGGAGCTAAAATGAACATTGGTGTAGCAAAGGAGAAAGATATCAACTGACATGGTTGTGTCTCATTGAGACACGACCGTGTCTCCCAAGAGCACTACCTGCCTAGCCATAACAAACGATAGGGTCGTGTCTCCACAGACAAGGTCATGTCTCTTCTCCAGAAAAACCCACAACGGGGTCATGCCTAAGAGGCACGACTGTGTCCTTGCTCCAGCAAAACTCATGCCGAGGTCGTGCCTAAGAGGCACGACTATGTTCAACAAGAAGATCCACTTAAACTTCATGAAAGGGTCGTGCCTAGATGCACGACCGTGTTCCAAAGATAAAGTTTTACATGGCCCGGCCATGCCTTATCCTCTAAAGAAGCCCACGGCCCGACCATGCCTTGGAGGCATGACCGTGCCTGGGATGCACGATAGTGCCTTCTCCTCTAGCCATTACACACCATGGCCATGTCTTGGAGACACGGTTGTGTGACTAAAAAGAAGGGGCTATGCCCCTACCTATAAAAGAAGATTTTTCATCTCTTCTGAGCATCTTTGGTTTAGGGTCAACCCCTCTCCATGGGGAAGGGTTATCCCCTTAGGGGGATACCCTAGAGCTTGTTACGCTCTTACAAGTGCACAGTTATATCGTCGATAATATAAAAGATTATTGATCCCACAGGGACTGAGGATTAATACACTAGTGAGTCTATGAAGCAAGTAGCTAGACTAATCGAAATGTTGGTGAAAGCTTGTGAACTTAAGAAAGAGAGAGTTAGAGGTCAAGGTCCAAGAATAAGTGAATGCAAGAGAGTTGGAAAATTTGATTTGGAAAGAGATTCTAGGATTTCAATTTCATTATGATGCTAGATAATATCCCTAGAATATATTCATCTCCTTATTCTCCATACTTACACTTATATAGCAAAGGATTAGTCCATATTTCAAGATCTTTTATCCTAGAAGTGGGTAAATATCGATGCCCTTTGTCGCTAAGGGCATAATAGTTAAGTTGAATTAGAATCCTTTGTCACTAAGGATCTCCCGATTATCGAGTCTAGTAGCAATCTTAAAATAGGAATAAATCCTTCACATCTATATGCATAAGTCACATACACATTTCGTCAAACATGTACAATGCACCACACATATAGAACAAGAAGTAAACATCTCATAGAAATAAGGACATTGGCATATCCATAGTTCATACATCAACAATCACATCATAGTTACTCCCTAACTCTAGACTACAAAGTATCTACTCCATAAACAAGGGGAGAAAGCACGAAGACAAGAAAGTAAATATTCTACATCCTAATCTAAAGAAAGGGGGAAGAAATGCTTAGCCGAGTGAAATCTTTGTCTTCGGGAGTACTCTCCTTGCTTGGATGATGGATGGAGCGGAGAAAACGGCCTCGGATCATTGATGGAGAGCCCTAAAAAATGATGGTGGTTGGACCTTCTGGGTTCCCTTGAATGGAAGAAAACCCTCCTCCTCAAAAAGGGCAAAAAAAAACCCTTTTATAGGCAGGGGGCACAACCCCTACCTTCCAAACACATGGTCATGCCTAGAAGGCATGACTAGAGGTTGAGGTTCAGTTGGCTGAAGGCATGGCCATGCCTGGATAACACGATCCTTGTCTGAGGAGACACTAGAGGCAAGGTATGATCGTTACTTTTTGGCACAGCCCCTGTCTAAGGGCTCCTGAGAATCTCACACGATCGTGCCTCTTGGAATGGTCGTGGCCTTAGTTTCTGTTGGGGTTGAGGCATGACCATGCCTAGATGGCACGGCCATGACCTTGTCCTTGGTTGTTCTTCTTTTTGCTCTGCTTCCTTCTCTGCTTTTTTCTTAGCTCTCCCTTTAAGCTCCATTTTGCTCCGAAACACGTCTTGTTAATGAAAATAAAGGTGCAGATCTCCGAATGAAGTGGAGTAAAAAGCATGACAATATAATAAAATGGGGTGCGATAATGTAGATCATAATCAATGAAATGTAAGTAGATATGCATCATAATGTGTCTAAAAACATATATAATCTACGCACATCACACCCCTAACTTAAACCTTTGCTTATCCTCAACCAAAAACCTACAATCTAGATTCCATGTGGCAATGAGGTGCATCAGAATCCCTAGTGATTCATGTTAACCCTATCCTATAGTTTCATTGGTGAGCATGATACAAGAATTTAGTTAAGAATGACCTAAGTAATAGTTCTCTGTGCTCGATGTAAATAAGTGACTTAACATTTCAAGTGTCATCTCCCAAGCCTATTCAAATCATTGTCTAACCGTGTTCCTTATACTCCTGGCAATAGACACTTACCTACCATACACATGGTTCATCTTTCTTAAACTACACAAGGTCTCAAAGGATAGCTTGGATCAAGAGAAACTTAACAGTTATTTTCCCAATAACCTAATTCGGTCTCAAAGGGGCAACTTGTTAGTTTTCACTCATGACAACTATTTTTATTCCCTATTCAATCATTTTTTCTATTTGGATATATGTAGCATTATGTAGCACTAGAATAAGTAAAGGATTTTTGATTTTTTTCAAATGAGTTGACGTGATTCGAGAGTCTCCAATAACCATAATGTTATTGAGAAATCACCTTAGAAACACAAGTACTAGTCTAGGTCTATGAATCATGACTATTTTTAGATGTATCGACTATCAAAGTTAAGCATAGTATAAAAGAGTTCCTAAGACTAGGCTAATTCTCAAACTCATACAATTAGAAAAATGCTCACTTCATGCTACTATGGATAGGAAGTAGTAGTCCACTAAACATACTAGCACATACATCACAATACATAAAAATCTATATAAGAGCATGCTAGCATTTTTGCAAGAAGAATAGCTATGCTAAAATGTGACGGTGGAGCAACCAACATGCCACAAAACTGAAACAAACTAAATCAAACAAATGCAAGGACAAAATGAAACTATGTATATATGTACAACTCTCCCCCAGACTTAGACATTTCATTGTCCTAATGAATTAAAAAATATGATAGTGGGGGTCATATCGATATGGCAGAGGGGGATTCCTAGGTGATGGAGGGTGTGATGGTCTATAAGGAAATGAAGGCGTTCCTAGCTAGTTGCCAAGGTGGTCGTAATATTTATAGAGTGTGGCAACCTGCCATCTCGTGATATCCATAGAGCGTCTAAAGTCCTCCATTATCGCTTGCTCATTGTAATAATCTGTTACAAATTAGGAGACTTGCCCGTGGAAATTCCATGTCCTCCCAAAATGGTCTCGTACTTCTTGAAACTATTCTTTAGTCAATGCACAATGTTTTTCCAACATATGTTGGGTGACATTGTGCTCCTCATGAAGAGTGCCCATAGAAGCACGAAAGTCAAAAAAAATCAAATCTGGAGTGACCCATATCGCCGTAAGAGAATGAGTATCTAGCGGGTGCCGTAAGAGAATGAGTATCTGGGAAGAGGATGTACACTACAAGAAAAAAGTTGAAAGACAACGCTTTTTATGCGTTGTCTATGTGGATGAAAAAATGTTGTTAAAAGTCTGCTTAATGACAACACATAAAAAAGCGTTGTCATTTTTTGCAAGGATAACGCTTTTGTAACACTTAAAAAACGTTGTCTTTTTTAAAATACAACTTTTTAGAAAAAGATAAAAAATTATTATTTTTCTATTTATGAAATCGTTGTCTATTATATTTATACCACAAATTGCTTAATTAAACCCTTATAAATAACACCAATTAAAATACAATGAAAATACAATTGATCAATCTTCTTATTATTGAACCAGAAATGTGTCATACAATTCAAACAGAAAATATATAGACATAATCCATAAACTTTGGATTTAAGTCTATATAAAAGCAGAAACCCTACATACTAGACATATATATTATTTCCAACGTATCTTGCTTCTTGGATTAAATCTTACTGGTAATATTGCATCTTCTCAAAAATATATGAGTACCCTTCTTGGCAAAATAAAAACCCCACTTTTAGTTTTTCTCCACATTCATATGCGAGGAAGAAAATTATTACATTATAATTAAGATGAAACAGCTCACATAATCAAATACATTTATGATACCGCAAAACTCGAACTTGTAAACACATGATTATAATGATCAAATATCCAAAAGATCTAATTGTGTTCTCTAATATTTTCACATTAGAATTGTAGCAACACATCCAATTGAAAGTCTGTCTAATTCAGAGTTATTTGCTTAAATTGAATGAAACATGCTAAGCAACTTCCATATATACAATTTTCTTTTAACTT
>JBBUKS010024478.1:0-11441 GCA_038050645.1 Hedychium gardnerianum
AGAACCAACATTATTATCATGGTTCAAGCCTCCCCTCAAGGTCACTCCTCTAAGATTTTTCACCACCTAGGGTTCACTCCCCCAAGATTTTTGTCAAGCATCCGGTCACCCTTGACCTACTTAGACTTTTACCACCTAAGGTTCACTCCCCTAGGATTTTCGCCAAGCATCCGATCACCCTTAACTTGCTTGGACTTTCACCACTTAGGGTTCACTCCCCTAGGATTTTTGTCAAACATTCGGTCACTCTTGACCTACTTGAACTTTCACCAACTAGGATTCACTCTCCCAGGATTTTCGTCAAGCATCCGGTTACCCTTGACTTACTTGGACTTTCACCACTTAAGGTTCACTCTCCCAGGATTTCTTCCAAACATTCGGTCACTCTTGAGCTGCTTGGACTTTCTCTCCTCCCCAAGATTTCTATCAAGCATCTGATCACTCTTGACCTGTTTAGACTTTCACCACCTAGGGTTCACTCCCTCAGGATTTTCGTAAAGCATCCGATCATTATTGACTTGCTTGGACATTTTGCTTAGAATTCCCTCCTTTAATAGCCCCTACCTCCTTCGCTCAAGGCCACTACGTGGGCATGGCTCTAATACCAATTGTTAGGACCAAAAGAATTTAAATATCTCTACAATAGTATGATATTGTCTACTTTTGGCCTAAGCCCTCATGGATTTATTTTTGGACTCTACTCAAAAGGTCTCGTACCAATGGAGATATTTTTTTCTTACAAATCCATGATTTTTTTTTCATGTATTACTACTGTAGGACTTTGATTGTATCTTAACACTAAGTTGGCACAATGGAGTAGTTGACTAGAGATAAATGATCAAATGACTAATAGACGTCTTCCAAACTTGAATAGTAGGATATAAAAGAGGGATTCATGGTGATATTTGCAACAACATTTAAGGGAGATCTTTGGGTGTGTTTTATTTATTTTTGTTATGTACTAATCTTTTGTAGATGATAATGAAATTGATGAAATCATGAAAGAGACTATTCACCTCCTCTAGCTTCACCATTGATCCTAACATTTTAGTCGACTAAAATATTATATCTTGGCTAAAACTTGGGTGTCTCGGTTGTCTATCCTTATCCCCTAGATATTTATATATCCTTAACCCTTTAATATGCTTGGATAAAAGTTCAAAAAGTGAATTTATTGATGAAACTATAAGGGAGCATTAAAAATGAGAGAATGAAGGATTGAGGGGAGGTTTAATTAAGATTAAGGTTGAATTTTTAACCTCGTTTGAAACTTTTTAAAGATTTAGGAATTCCAGAAAATTATTAATGAAACAACTAAGGGGAAGGTCTTTAGTTCTAGAAGGAGAAGTATGCCTCAAGGGAAATGTCCACCTTAAAGGCATGTGAATGATCAAGGAAGGGGAGATGTGTTTCCTTAAAGGAGAGAAGGACTTCTTCGTATTAAGGAAAGAAGTTGCACAGAGAAGTTTGGAACAAAGGGAAGGTATCTTCCTTATCAAAGTTATAAGCTCTAGGTTGAGCTTTGCATAAATTGTCAAAATGGAGAATGAAAGGTAGGAACCTTCACATAGAGTTTGGCATGAATTTTGAAATAACCTTCAAGTTGATCGCTCAACCTTTTAGTCATTTAAAAACTCTTCCAGTCAATTAAAATTCTCATACAATCAATCGGCACATTTGGCAATACTCCGTTGCTTCACGCACAGCATTTGTAAGCTCGTCAATAGATTTATTACTTTAGTTGATTGACAAATTGAAGTCGTACACATCACACAAACTCAAAATTATATCAATTGAAATAAATACACATCGCATATCTTTAGGTGTCTTCTTCAAGCCCAATGACTATCCACGAGTTTAAACCTCCTCACATGTCATCACCCATCCGTGCATGATCTCCAATCTTCTACTTTGGCACACTAAGTCTTGTACACTTTTGCACCATTTCAATAGAAACACCTAACTTAACTAAGGTGTCATACGACACATCAAATTTTATAGTTAAACTCAATTACAAAGGAAGAACTATTATCCAAACACAAATGATGTGTATTAAGTGAATAAATTAGCATTTGGCCTTGTCACCAAATTCCCAATATATTAAAGAAATTAAATTCACTAGCATTGTAAATTTATCATTATTTTAGATTGTGTTGTATATTTATTGATTTTAGAAGCAAATGATAAATTTACTCACCACCTGACTAGTAGTCAGGTTCCTGCTCTCTTCCATATACTTGTCATTGTTCGGGCTAGCTATACTAGTCTTCGTGATTTACCTCCTCCATGTTAGTCCTGGGACGGACTGGCAGGAGTGCTGAGAACGAGCATTTCACTTTTTGTCATCATAATAGATTTAGCAATTAGCATCTTCATTTTAGGTTTTGCGTAGTGGTTTTTGACCTTGTCGCATGGATTAAATCATTAAAGTTTCCATGATAACAAATTATAATATTAGTGTAAAATATTATTTTCCTTTATAACGATTAGGTAGGGAACAACTCCTTTCAGAGAGTTTCTTGGGTTCTTTTCATATACGTCCCTATAAAATGGACTGATGATTAATACATAAAATATTATCATTATGAGATTTGAAGGTTAAATCCTAACTAATAGTCAGGTTCCTATTCTCCTTCATGTACTAGTCACTGTTCGGACTAGTAAATTAGTTCTCATAATTTACTTTCTCCGTATTAATCCTAAAATAAATTGACGGAGGCGCTGAAAACAAACATTCATCTTTTACCACCTTAAATCCTTTTCATATACGAGTCACGTAATAATTCTTAAAGTCACTTTATATGGAGTATCATTCAAGTTTCGTCGGTTGAGATTATTTAAGAAAGGTCTATATTTTGATCCAATTTAAAATTATAAAATTAAAATCATGACTTGATTTAGAAATAAAAACTTATTTGAATGGAGAAAGAAGCTAAAGATCTTTTGATTAGGGGAGTATTTGGTTAAAATTAAATTAAATTAAATTAATCAAATTGAATTGAATTTTTTTTTCTAACAAATCAAATTGATCAAATTTTTCAATAAAATCTCACCGAAAAAAATTAGTTTAACCAAATTTTCTAATTGTAATAAAAAAAATTTGGTTGGATTTAATAAAATTTCGATTTTGGTCTAAAAAAATCAGGTTTAAAAATTCGATTTGATAAAAAAAAATCGGTTTATATAATTTATTCGGTTAATCAAATAAGAAATTTCAAAATTGAATCCGAACCGAATTAATCATTTTTTTTGAAAAAAAAATTGAAAAAAATTGAATTTTTTAAAAAATTAAATTGAAATTTTAAATTTAATCGATTTGTTCGATTTAATCGAATTTTTACTCACTGTTATATTTGATTACAAAATGTCAACACAAAAAATCAAGGCCTTAAATTTTCTACAAATAATGAAGAAATTCAAGATCAATTTGCAAATATATATTTGTCTACAAAAAATCAAGGCCTTTATTCTTCTAAATGTCTTTGTCATCGCACTACACATGTGGGATCGGGTTTGATGAATTCATAACCACACGTAGAGTTGTACCGTGGATGAAAATTATATTAAAAAAAATTAACAAGGGATCGGATTTGATGAATTCATAACCCCACGTAGAGTTGTACCGTGGATGAAAAATATAATCTCCATGGGATGGGATGAACGGATGGTTAATACTTGAAATATTATTATACTAAAATTTAAGATTTAAATTTTGATTAATAATCAAGTTTTTATCTTCTTCAATATATTGATCATTGTTCGGGCTAATTAAATTAGTCTTCATGATTTATCTCCTCTATATTAATCCTAAACCAAACTGATAAAAATATTGGGAGCGAACGTTTCATCTTTTGTTACAGTAAATAAAAAATATAATTGAGGCGAGTGTTTAACTGATTTTACCTCGTGAAGGAAAATTATAAAAAAATAATTGTTAATTTGGACTCCACGTTCATCCAGACTTGGATTATTGAATTAATTAATGTGACTTGGAAATCAAGTCTACAAATCACAATAACAACTTATGAGCATGCTCAATTGGGTGTTAAAGGGGGTATATAGTGAACATTTTTTATTATCTTCAAGCTTGTTATAAAAATTGGATGAGTTCTCAAATAGTTCATAAATCTCAATATGATTATCGGTCCCATGGTGCTACTCAATATCACAAGTTTATGATAATAAAATAGTATAGAATTATATTTTACCAATGAGAGTTAAAATATGAGCAAAAGTAATCATAATGTTAATAAGAATTAATTTGAATTTGACGATGGTGTTTAATTTCTTCTTCATAATTAATTATCCTGTATCATCATTATATGTTTCTTCAAGTATTACTTATATTGCTTTTATTTTTAGTTTTATTAGAATGTGTAAGAAAGAAAAATCTTCTCTGATTTCTCATTATGTTTAATTAGAGGAAGAGAATTACAAGATTTATTCATAAATATCACCCATATAAAAAAAATTATGGTATGTAGGTAGATTTGAGAGAGATTTTAAAGGATACAAGTTTAAAATATCATCCTTTTTTATAAAATTATCCCTTTTAGACGGCTCCAACCAATAGTTTATAAGTAAAAAAGAAACAACTCGTATAGCAGTTCTAGCCTAAAAGTACTATATAAATTATAATTTTTAAAATATATTATTTAAAAAAAATAAAAAGAAAATGAATATAAATTCTATTATGAATTTTAAAAACTTACAATAATCAAGTCTTGGTCCTAATAAATGAGACTCCTACTTCATTAGATTTGACTTTTACTATATTATCATTTATATTTAAATAAATTTTATCTGATTATATTATTATTGATTAAGTTTTCTTTTGTCCTCTTTCTAGATTAATATGTATATTTATCATAATCTCATATTATCTAATTGAAGCATTTATAGCCTAAGTTCATATTTATATCATCTTAAATATATTTTTCAAAAAAAAATCCCCAATAGGTACAACCATAGTTTGCAGAATCGTGATCCAAATCGTTGGATCATACGATCCTACGATCCGGAAGTACCAAATCGCTCTTAGATAGTTTGGAATCTTCTTTTGTGATGAAATCAGAATAGAATCGGTGGGACCGATAGAATCAGAGTAGGATTGGTAGAATCGCTACGATCCTATGTTACAATGGTTCTACACATTTTTTTTTGTTTGGGTTGCTTTATTGTCATTTAAATTGGATCATTTTGTGGCCCTTTTTGCCAAGAGGCTCCAGACCCTAAAGATCTGATCCTAGCAATTCTATCTTGACTCTAAATTGATCTTGCATAGGATCATGATCCTACGAACTATGGGTACAACTCTAACATTTTTTTTTCCTCCCGTGAGCGTCGCCTCTCTGAGGCGCAACATCGTCGTTGCATCAACCTCCAGGCAACCGATCTCCAGTGAGCTTCTCCATCTAGGCGAGTAGCCACCGTCGCTCCTCCGGCGAGCTTGCGACTTATAGGCAGCCTCGTCGTCTCCTCCATCGTCGCCGCCTCCAGCAGCAGCCACCGCTGCCGCAGCCTCCGCCTCCAGCAGCTGTCGTCATCGACACCTCCGCCTCCAATGGCCACCGCCACCCTCCGTCGTCCTCATCCAAACACTATCGACGCCATCACCGACGCTGCCTCTCCTCTGTTCGCAGCCGGCACTGCACAACACTGTCGCCTCCCGACGCCACCTCCTTTGTTCACAGCCAGTCACCAGCGCACTTTTCCCTCTTTGTCTGCTCAGCGCTAATGTCGGCTTCACTGTCGCCTTCCCCCTCCATCCTCCCTTCGACTCGCTATTGTGATCCGACCTACAAATTGTTGTATTGTTCTGACCTACAAGCCGCTATCATGTTCTATCCTTCAAGCTGCGGTCGTATTCTGGCAAGCAAACCATTGTCATGTTCCTGCCTTTGAGCAGCTGTCCTGTCCAGGCCTTCGAGTCGCTGTCGTGTTCCGGCCTTCAAGTCATTATCGTGTTCCGGCCTACGAGCCACTATCGTGTTCCAGCCTTTGAATTGTTGTCGTATTCGGCCTTCGAGCCACTATGGTGTTCCGACCTTCGAGTCGTTGTCGTGTTCCAGCTTCCGAGCTGCTGTTAGGTCCCAACCCTCAGCCTGACTCCACCTCTCTGATCAGCCTCGTTGATCGAGCTCATAGCTCTTTAGTTGGCCCCGTCGAGCCAGCTCTTTAGTCTGTCCCCTCGACTCTCAGGCTAAGCTCCCCGACCGGACACCCAACTCATTTCTGATCGGTCTCATCGTTCAGACGCCCTGACCCACTTTCCACTCTAAGCTATATAAAGTCTCGCCCCCATGGGCCAAGGTATAGGGAGGCTACTGCTCCCATCTACATACTGCATTTATTGTTCTTCTTCATATATTTGCTAGTTCTTGAGATCTGACTTGAGCGTTGGAGTGGAAGGCTGGGGCAACCCAGACTCCATCTAATGCTCCGTTTCTCTTCTCCTATCTTTTAGCATATTTGCAGGTAGCGTTGATTGAAGGCCTCTTGGTTGCCTGGTTGTTCCTTGAAGTCCCATGATTTATTCAACCTAGAAGACAGCTCACTCCCCCTCTTCCTCCGGGTCACGACGACTTGGTCAACATGCCCGCCAGCTCACCGGTAGTCCACTCTCCACCGATTTCAAATGAGATAAAATTTGGCACCATCTATGAGAACACATACACTTGATCTGAAACGTGGAGATGGATAACACCAGAAAATTCCCTACCATGACCTTGGAGGATCTCGACAAACACATTGCCATAATGTCACAGTCACATTAGGGGCACAACTCTCTGATCAAGGACTAGGAGCCTAGCTCCTTTATCAGAGACTAGGGCCTCAGCTCCCCAACCAAAAATAAGGGGCACAACTCCCCGATCAGAGACTAGGGGCACAGCTCCTCGACCAGAGACTAGGGGCACAGGTCTCCGACTAGAGACCCAACTCCCTGACTAGAGACTAGGGGCCTAGCTCCCCGAACAGAAACTAGAGGCACAACTCCCTGACTAGAGATTAGGGGCATGCTCCTCGACCAGAGATTAGGAGCACAACTCCTCGACTAGAAACTAGGGGCATAGCTCCCCGACCAGAGACTAGAGGCTCAACTCCTTAACTAGAGACTAGGGGTCTGGCTCCCCAATCAGAGACTAGGGGTACAACTCCCCTTAGAGATTAGGGGCACATCTCCCCAACATGAGATTAGGGGCACAACTCCCCGATCAAGGACTAGGAGCCTAGCTCCTCTATCAGAAACTCCACCGATTCTGCTTCCACTCACACACGGGTTTTGCTCCCTATAATTCTCAGGGCTCTTTTCCCTCCAATTCTTCAGGCTCTACTCCCTCTGATTCTCAGGATTTCGCTCCCTTTGATTCTCAAGGCTCTGCTCCCTTTGATTCTTAGGGCTCTGCTCCATTCGATTCTCAGGGCTCTGCTCCATCTAATTCTTAGGGCTTCGCTCCCTCCGATTCTCTGGGCTCGACTCCCTTCGATTCTCAAGGCTCTGCTCCCTCTGATTCTCAAGGCTTGACTCCTTCTGATTCTCAGGGCTTGGCTCCCTCTGATTCTCAGGGCTCTGCTCCCTCCGATTCTCAAGGCTTGGCTCTCTCTGATTCTCAAGACTCAGCTCCCTCTAATTCTCTAGGCTCCACTCCCTTCGATTCTCAGAGCTCTACTCCCTCTGATTCTCAGGTCTTGGCTCCCTTCGATTCTCAAGGCTCTGCTCCCTCCGATTCTAAGGGTTCTGCTTCCTCCAACTCTCCACTGCCGCTCCATCCCTAGGCTCCGCATCTGGCCACAACATAAAAGTCTAGTTAGTCGGACTCATGCCTCCTTTGACTAAACTTAAAGGGGAGGCTTGTGATGTGAGGTAAATTAGGAGCCACGTGGATATGATGGTATTTTGGGGTTTTCATCCTTTTAACTTTTTAGGTCTTTGAAGGAGAAGGAAAGAGGGTTTTTTCTTCCCGTGAGCGCCGCCTCTCTAAGGCATGACATCGTCTCCACAGCCACATCCGGGCACCCGATCTCCGGCGAGCTTCTCCGTCCAGGAGAGCAACCACTGCCACTTCTCCCCTCCTGCAGATGGTGGCTTCCCTTTCTCATGTGAGGTCTCTGTCACCGATCTTAAGGCCCCCAGCTCCTCCGATGACCTAGCGGCTTATAGGCTGTCTCACCGCGACCGCCGCTTCCACCTCTAGTGGCTTCCATCGCCGCCATCACCACCTCCAGTGGCTGGCGTCACCTTCGCTGCCGCCTCCACTTCCAGCAGCCGCCATTGCCCTCTGTCGTACGCAGCCAGCCATTGTCGACATCGCACAGCGCTGCCGCCTCCTGGTGCCGCCCAACACCGCTGCCTCCCGATGTCGCCCCAGGCCCCTCTCCAACATTCTCAATAGGCCACCGGGGCCCATTTCCCTCTCCATCCGCAGCCTCAGCGCTAACGCCGGCTCCACCCCTCTCCAATTGTTGCCGGCTTCGCTATTGCCCTCCCCCTCCATCCTCCCTTCGAGTCGCTATTGTGATCCGGCCTACGAACCATTGTATTATTCCGGCCTACCAGCCACTATCATTGTCGTATTCCAGCCTTTAAGTCGCTGTCGTGTCCCGGCCTTCGAGCCGCTATCATGTTCCGGTCTTTAAGACGCTGTCGTGTTTTGGCCTGCGAGCCGCTATTGTGTTTCGGCCTTCGAGTCGCTATTGTTTTCGTCCTTCAAGTCACTATTGTGTTTCGACCTTCGAACCGCTATCGTGTTTTGGCCTCCGAGCCGCTATTAGGTCCCGACCCTCGGCCTGACTCCAACTCTCTGATCAACCCAGTTGATCGGGCTCATAGCTCTTTAATTGGCCCCATTGGCCCAGCTCTTTAGTTGGTCCACCCAACTCTCGAGCTCATCTCCTTGATCGAACACCCAGCTCATCTCCGATCGGTCTCGCCGTTCAGATGCCCCGACCCACATCCCACTCCGTGTTATATAAAGCCCCACCCTCGCGGGCCAAGGTACAAGGAGGTTATTGCTCTCATCTACATACTGTATTTACTGTTCTTCTTCATATATTTGCTAATTTTGGAGATCTTCCTTGAGCGTCAGAGTAGAAGAGCGAGGCAACCCAGACTCCATCTAACGCTCTATTTCCCTTCTCCTATCTTTTAATAGATTTGTAAGTAGCATTGACCGGAGGCCTCCTGGTTGCCTAGTTGTTTTTTGAAGTCCCACGATTTAGTCAACCCAGAAGACAACTCACCCCCCTCTTCCTCTGGGTCACAATGACTTAGTCAACATGCCCGCCAACTCATTGGTAGTCCACTCTCTACCGATTTCAGATGAGATCATCCTCATCTTTTATCTTGTCAATTTTCGTATGTCTACATGTCCACCTTAATTAACATTGTTATCTCTATAATTCTCATCTTCTACTTGTGTACTTATTTCATAGCCTAATATTTGATTCCATATAACATACCAAGGCTCACAGTCATTTTGTAGAATTTTTCTTTAAATTTTAAACATACCTTATAATCATAAAAAATATCTGATGTCTTCCTTCATTCCAACTATTTTATTTAAATCCTATGTAAAACATTTCTATCAAACTTTCCATCCTTTTACAAAATGATTTGAAATACATAAAACTTTTACTTATTGTAACTTTTCATCTTAAATATTAACAATTATCATATATTACTGTGGCTACTATTAAAGTTAAATTATATATATATATATATATAATTTTGATATCCTACACATCTTTATATGGGCAAACGTGGGTGACAGCTTACGTGGGCAGCTCACCTGGCCAAAACTAGAGTTTTGGTCTTCCTTCTCTCTTCTTCGCACTCTCTCTTCCTTCGTGCGGGCTTATGTTTTTCCCCCAAAAAATTCAAAACTTGTTGTCTCTCTTCCTCTCCTCTCCTCTCTTCTATTGGGTCCCTAAATCCTAATTCCATTGGCGTCTGTTGTCGCCTCTCCCTGAGTCCCTGGCTACCGTCGATCATTCCCATGCCATCGTGCTGGTATTCTCTTATTGTCGACGCTTATTGCCTTACTCACTCTACCACTTTCTTAAGCATGTGCAGCTGTAAAATTTGATAATCTTTCTATTTCTGCTATAAGCTTTATTCCTTTGTAATACAGTTTTGAGTTGAAGTTCAATCCTTCTATTTCTGCTATATTTTTTATTCCTATGTACACTACCTTAAAGTTGAACTTCAATCTTTCAGTTAAATTTTGATCATGTAGATGAAAATGGTATAGTTGGATATTTATTAATTTTCTTGATTGATTGTACCATATCACATAAGATGTATCTCATAGTGGGAAAGCTCAAGTGCTGACAAATTAACATGATTCTGAGATTAATGGAACGTTGGTGCTGGTTTGTTCAGAATAGCACCACGTTGGTGTTGTTTTGAACAAAAAAAATAACACTAATGTGATGTTGGTTTGAACAAACCAGCACCACATTGGTGTTGTTTTTTGTTCAAAATAGTACCATGTTGGTGCTGGTTTTTCACCATGTATCATGATTTATTTTGTAGTATAATAATTTTATAGTTCATTGATAGAAAGGCATAGAAGATATAATTTTAAATTATATGTATATGCTGGTTATTTAATGGTTTAGGATTATTTTTTCTTTGGATTTATTGAGCTTTTACTTTCTACATTGTACTTGGTGTAAATGGGTCATTGAACTTGATCGAATGGGGATTACTCTGGTTGATTCAATTGTTTCACTAGGGTTGATTATATTGATCAACCCGACCTAATCACCCTAAGATAATGAAATTTGGATCAATTCGTCAATTCATTTAATTTATATATTTATAAAAATATATAATTGATCTCTAATTAATAGTGGTTCAAATTATAGCACTAATGTGGTACTGTTTTGTTCAAAACAACATCAACGTGGTGTTAGTTTGTTCAAAACAGCACCAATGTGGTGCTGGTTTGTTTAAAATAGCACCACGTTCAAAACAACACCATTTAAAAAGAGCACCACGTTAGTGCTGTTTTGAACAAAATAGCACCAACGTTGGTGTTCTTTTTAAAAAATCCATCACCAACGTACCTTGTATTACAAAGTAATGTTAATTTCAAGAATTTGGATGGTTATTATTATCATAATAATAATTTTGTAAATCACATGGACCTCTGTAGAAGTCTTCCATTTATTGCCTGAACAAAGAAATTTACATGGATACTACAATTTGGATGAGATTCTGATTGGAGTGAGCTTCAAGAATCAAGCAAGAAAACTATTGCTCAAATTATAGGTGTCCAGTCACTGATATACTGATTGTGCTCCCACCTGTACTGCTGCTGGAAATTCTGAATCAAATATTTTACATTAATGGAAGAAAATATCTGTGATGATCAGCTATACATTCCCCAAGTTGATGATGATCGAAAGCCAAGTACTGGGATGAAATTTGCATCACT
>JBBUKS010024488.1:0-31334 GCA_038050645.1 Hedychium gardnerianum
AAAAAAATCTTCATAAAAATGCATTGGAAATCATGATATTTATACAATAAAATCGATTGGTGGTTGAGAAAATCACACTTGATGTATATTCAAGATTTTGTGATTTGATCCGTCCATTGATTTTTTTTATATGAAAAGATAAATGGATATATTATCAAAATGCACAAATACACGTGTAACCAAGGAGTCCCTTATGTCATGTCTGACGATATGTCAGATCTGATAAGGGTGGACCATGGTAATATACACGCGCTCACTCGGGTACGTACTATCTCCATGTGTCATGTCTGCCGCCAGTTCGGTGTAAGGTAATGATCAGACTCAGCATCTCCATGTCTCATGTCTGCCGCCAGCTCAGGGTGAGGTAACGATCAGACTCATCAGCCCAATCCGCATCATCTCAGTGTGGGACCGTCGTATATGTGATCGAAGTCTCCGTGTGTATCATCCATGTGTCCTCTATGTCGATGTGTCCCATCCTGACCACCGTACGTGTGGTCAACGTCTCCGCCTTTGTCATGCATGTGTCCTCAGTGTCGCATGTGTCCTATCCGCCAAGGTAAGTCTGAGGTCCCTACGTCTCAACGGTGGGCGTCCATCATGTCGTGTGTCGCCTCCTGTGTCCAGGAGCCTGTATCATCTTGCGATGATTTCTCAGGCTCCCGGAGTCACTTTTAGCAAGTGACCAGCTATCAACGGATTTGATGCGTCTTTACCGCAAGTCGTTTGCTGCTGACTAGATAGGCCTTTATGGTGGGCCTATTTACCCTCATAGGCTTTTGGGCAAAGCCTCAGCCATAAACAGATTTGACGTGTCTTTACCGCGAGTCGTTTGTTGCGGACTAGATAGGCCTTTGTGGTGGGCCTATTCACCCTCTTAGGCTTTTTGGCAAAACCTCAGTCTCGAACGGATTTGACGTGTCTTTACCTAGTCATTTGCTACGGACTAGATAGATCATCCCAGGTAGATCTATTCACCTATATATCATGTCAAGCATCATACATCACATCATCACTCGTGCACATCATACACCGTACACCCCATCACACTCTACATCTCATCGCAATACATACCCCATCACAACATTCCATCACGTCACAATACATATCACATCACCTCACATCATACATATCTAATCATATCACATCATACATCACATCGCGACCCATCATCATCGTACCCTACACCTCACTCAGCACCTCCTATCAAAACACCATCACATCCTAATCTGCGCACCCTAGTCCATAGTCTCTATATCAGCCAGTCTCCCTTGATATGACCTCAAGCTCTGCTCACACACAAGATGTCGTCCGATGTATCTCATCATTTCGTCGTCGTCAGGCTCCTCGCGGTGAAATGTGTCCCAAAAAAAAAAATCTTATATGAATGCTATTATAGACAGTGGATCGCGATCGAAGTATAATGTGCCTATGTGAATCAACTAAAATTTGCCACAAGTCTCTTTGCATAAGAGAAGCCCGCGTGGCTTAGCTGGGAGCGCACCACATGGCGCTCTAGATGCTTGCTTTGCATGCAAACCTGGCTACTAATGATACATACTGCAGTTGTTATGTCAATTTGTGTTAGATTATGTCATGATTTTGCTATTAGAAAATAGACGTTCAAACATGATCTCTTAATACTGTCGGAGAGGACGAATATGTTTTAAAGAGACTGTCTCGCTGTAGGACTCGATGTCTTTGTTCCTTGGGCAACGCTCCTCACGCAACTCGGACTTAGACTTCGGATTTGTTCGGCGTATGCCCCAAGCTTTTGATATCCACTTCATCGACTCGGCACTTTGAGCATTCGCCGTCTCGATAATTTGACGAATCGATGAATCGACAAATTCCCTCTCTCACTTGGACTTGGGTAGCTCCGGACGAAATTGATGATCGACCTATTCAACTAGGCCGAAAGCTTGAGATAATCAACTACAGCTATCTTGACATATAAATATTCACGGTCCCTCCAACAAATTATAGATAGAGATCAAACACAAACATCCACAGTTCATCCGAGCTTAACAGCTGCATTTCATCAAGCACGTTTATTCAATCAATTCACGTAGCAAGACACATATAATTGGATACTTTTGTGATGACCTGGATTTGGAGCTGCAAGAACTTCACATAGTGAACAGCTTCTTCCAGCATTGTGCTAATGTCAACCTGCCGGGCAAAATCAATCAATTAGTTAAGGTAATCTTGAATTTAAACAAGAAGTTAAGGATCAAATTCTCACCCTGGCATACAGACGCTGGTTGGTTGATGGTTTTTGATATTTTCTCTTGTCCTCGCTGATTGTGCTATCTTCCTCATCTTTATTCTTAAATATTGCCTGACACTTTTTTTTAAAAAAAAAAATTCTTAATCATCCTTTTGGTGAGATAACTAGTGTCCCCATAAAACTACCAAGATTTAAAACTTACCTTGTCTGAGTCTCGCAGAGTGCAGACTGATATTGTCCTCAAATTCTTGATACTTTCTTTTAGGCATACGATCTCGAGGAGCAACAGCTTCAGAGAGATTCATACTCGAGTCTCCGACTTCATTGCTGCTCCTCTCACCATTCAATCAATCAGTATCTGCAAATGAATTTTGGAGTTGATCTTCTTCTTCCTCGGTCGGCAAATGGCTGTGGCCAAAAAGCACTTGTGCCATTAGTTCAAGCTCAGACGGCACAGTGGCATCAAACGAGCTCCAAGGATCTGGTGGAAATGGAAGAGGGAGATCTAGAGGAGCAACTTCACTGCACAGGCTATTTATAGAAATTGGTGAGTGCGACATTTGATGCAAGATATATATAATGATTCCCCCGATGATCATTGGCAAGTCAGCATGATCAAAGAGGTAGATTCAAAGTACTTGGGACCTTAATTGACATGGCCAGATCTTTGGAGCCTAATTGCCCTCAGGATTCTCAATTCTGTTTTCACGGGATAAATTGATAATTAATATATAGAATATTATCATCATAAAATTTGAAAATCAAATTTTAACTAATAGTCAAGTTTCTACCTTCTCCCATACACTGGTCACTATTCGGAGTAGTTAGATTAGTCCTCATGATTTATTTTTTTCGTGTTAATCTTGAAACAGACTGACGGAAATACTGGGAGCGAATATTTCACCTTCATGCCACCTAAGGATTCCCAACGCACAAGGTCCTCCATCCAATTCCTGCCACCAATGCCATGTTGCTTAGTAATGGTGAAGTAAAGATGACAATTTAATTAGATGCATTTTATAGGATGAGATTGAAGTCTCCTCTTGGTAGATGCAAAGACAATGAACTTGGGAGATTTGTAGCAACTAGTGGCATTTTTTAAAGTTAATCTCACTTAATACAAGGTCTGCATATGCGCTAGATATAATATAATCATAATATAATCGCGACATAGCTAAATTAATTATCATATAATAAATTTATAAAATTTTGTAGAATTTAGATACAATATAATTAAGTTCCCCGGGCAACGATTAAATAATTTTTTAAATATTTATAATTTTAATTTTAATTTGACCGTCTATCTCCTAACTAATTAAACTAAAAATTGAAATATTTGAATTATCAAATTATATATATATATATATATATATATATCAAGTCCTTGAAACTAAATTGTATGTTTTTTTCTTCATAAAATGCTATTTTTTTTTATTTAAGTAATCAACTCGATTAATTTTGAAAATTGTGAAAGTGACCGATTTAATTTTATCAAAAAATTTCATAGAACATCAGGATAAATAAAAAAAATATTCAAACTCATTTAATAATTAACATTCTTAAATTTATCATGTCATTAATTCTTACAATATTACAATTGAGATTCAATCAAACTTTCGTGAGACATGATCATGATGATAAAAGACGAAACGCTCGTCTCCGACGCTTCCGTCAGTCTATTTCAAAATCAACATGAAAAAAATAAATCACGAAAACTAATTTACTAGCTCGGAATCAATGCACGAGAGAAAATAGAAACTTGATTACTAATTAAAATTTAACTCACAAATCTTATAATAATAATATCTGATCGTGAGATATGATCATAAAATACTACTTGATATTTCATAAGATGTATAGATATACTCATTAACGAAGAGTCGGTTTGAATCATATGCAGAGGCCTACCGCACCATGCAATTCAAGCACTAGAAATCGCAACACGTTGGGCAGTGCACGGGTGATTGAGCTCACCACTGTTACCCCACACTGCAAGCAAGCTCACTGATATCATCCTACATCGCAGACAAGCAGTCGACAAAGGTAAAATTAGGAGCTTTGTCCTGATTCCTTGCTTCAGCACTGTGTCTGTCAAGTTTAGTTCAGACGGTGGTAAGTAATTTTGGAGAAAATTAATTCATAGAAAATGATCATTGTATTCTCTGCTTCCACATGAATAAAGGAATAAACGAGGAAACCTCTTTAAAAAAGCTCCTCGCAAGGAGACTTAGCCACGACACGAGCTACGAGCATGCGATAGCAGGCTGGGATGGTGCTTACGGGTTCGTGACCGACTGCCAGATCATCGTGGCGATAGAATAAAATTGAAGAGAAGGTGGTGTGGGTCAAAAGCCCCAAATCGCTGCGCTGCCCGTCGTCTCTGCTTCACCGCCGTCTCTGAGTTCGATCGATCTGGATCCGTTCTCTCCCGTTGGCGCGGCCATGGAGTTGGCCGATTAGGGCTTCGTGCTCGCGTCCTGGGAGAAGAATGGCGCCCGCGGCCAACGAAAGGCTCGAGCTCGCGAAGCTCTGCAGTGGGCGGAATTGGTCTAAGGCCATCCGCGTTCTGGATTCAATCATCGACAATTCCTCGTCCGTGCAAGATATATGGTGCCGATTTCGACTCGATTTTTTCATGTTCCTCGTGATCGTGAGTTTTCTTCGTTCTATTTGGCTATATGTCATCTGATTTTTTTTTTTTGTTTTGTTTTGTTTGGGTACGCAGCAATCGCGCCTTCTGTTACAGTCGGTTGGAGCTGCACAAGCATGTGATCAAGGACTGCGATAAGGCGCTGCAGCTGAGTCCGAACGCTCTTCAAGCTTACATTCTTAAAGGTTGGTGGATTATGGGCGGTGATATTGTTTGGGATTCTTAGGATTGGTATCTCGATTGTTTAAAATTAGGGTAGTTGGTTCCTCGTTTCCTTTACGCCTTTTTTTCTATACCGTTTGTGGCTTACATTATTGATTTTTTCTGTAATTTTAGTATTGGTGAATGACGCTTAATGACTGAAATTTTACTGAGCTTTTGCACCGGAGCAGAACATTATTTATTTGTATGTCAGTGTTGTCATTTGAACTGAATCTCCGTATAAGAATTTGTGCATTTCAAAATTTTACGTGTGCTGTTTATGATAAATGAGAAAAAACGAATGAAATTGCGTAAATGCATTGAACAACTGTACAAAATAAGCGTGTCTTACCTCCTCCAAATAATCACAAACCAAAGTGGTTGTACTACATGTAAATTGCATGTATCACAAACTATCCAGCTGCTCTGCTCTTCTCACAAAACCTTTTAAGCATGTAGTGGAATTTAAAAGAGAGAAATCATGTTCCTTAATTATCAAAATGTACCAAAATGTTGTAAAGAGTCAACACGCTCCTTAACTTCAACCTATGTAGCCTATAAATTGATAACATAATTTGATAGGCAAGTCTTCCAGGATCTGAAATCTTCTTGCTTGTATCCTGTGCTAGAATTTCAGTTATAAAGGTTCAGTCCTTCCTTTCTCTATAGAAGAAATATACCATTGTCTTACGGCTCAACTGAGATGAGCTTAGGGGAGTAATCGAGCTCAAATGGTTAGAGCTTGTTCACGATTCTATTGTGGGAACAAGCACCTTTCTATGTATAGTTAACTCAACATTTCTCCCTTGCGATTGTTTGACCTTAATTTGGGTGCTTGGACTGAACTTGTGAATCTTGAATTTGGCTGGATTTGTTCTTCAACTTTCATTGTCAAGGTCTTGGGCACATAAGGTGGGGATGGGAGGGTTTTGTACTAGGTGCTCCTGATTTTGAAGGTAGGAGCACCTTTACCGGTGCATACTCATACAAATTGAGACCTTTACTAATAGTATTGTACTATTTTCATATTGGGAAAATTATACTATTGAGCTAGTATTCAGTTGGTAATTCCTATTATATTTTGAGTTCCATTGTGAGTATTTTAGCCTTCAAGTTCTAATGGCTTTGTAGAAAATTTTCTTATGCTCTTAATCCTACTCATTTAATGCAAGTTTAATCTTACATGTTCACAGATAATGTTTAGTTTTAGCCTTTAATTAGATCTTAAAACCCAAATAGGGTAGTTTTTTTCTGCCTCTAAATCCCCTCCATTTGTTTCATTGAACTATATCTTTAGGAAAATGATTTATGCATTTCTAGTGTTTGTCGACAGAAAAGCTTTGGTCTTTTTGTCATATTTAAAAGGACAGTTTAAGTTAATAAAATGAAATTTCGTTTTGAATCAAGGGAGTCATTTTCCGAACTTGGTTCAACCAGTTTAGGCAATGCTGATATCAACAAATATTTACAATATATATAGTAAAGATACACACAACTACATAAATCCAATATAAATATATATGGCTGATTCACATTAAGTTATGTTTGCTACTAAAATAACATTTAAAAATAAAAGAACGAAATGTTTAATTGACAAATATGTAACATTTATAAATGTATTGATATACAAAACCTTTTCTTGATATTATAAATTATAAAGTAAATTTTATCCAATACAAATTTAACTGGAGCAGACCCTAAGTTATCTCACATTTTGAGTTATGCTAAGTTCATGTGTTATCCAATTTCAAATTCAACAACTAAGCACAAAAAAATTTGTCTATGTTATACGCACATTCAAACTTCACAAAATTGGTTAGTTTCCCTTTCTTTAAAATTTTCAATAGCAAAATGAGTTAGTTTCCTTTATGTTGGATTATCATGTAGAGATTTATGTTTCTCTAGTACTAATACGATAAGAGCATTTCCCTAGTTTTTTTTTCTCATCTGTGTTTCTTCTGTGAATTAAGCTCCTAGAAAGTTCATTTTATGTTTTACAAGATTTGTGCTAATCATATTTTGTTTTACTACTGTTAGGTAATGCACTGTCGGCCTTGGGTAGGAAAGAAGAAGCTTTGCATGTGTGGGAGCAAGGCTACCAAAATGCAGTTTCTGATTCAACAGATTTGAAACAGTTGGTTGAGCTGGAAGAGTTGTTAGGAAGTGCTAAGGAATACCAATCATTTAACTGTGAAGACCATGTAATGGATACAATATCATGTGAAACAAAGGTGGTAGTTTCTGAAGATCATGCTGTGGATTCCTTGAGCACTGATATGCCAATTGCTGAAACCAAAGCAATTATCTCCGAAGATGGTGATTCTACTAGTGTTACAAAAGTTGTCATCTCTGAAGATCATGTCAGGGACTCCCTTTTACAAAAAACCTCAACAACTGAAGCTGAACATGCTAATTCTTCGACTAGTACAGTCACTGACAAGAAGTTAGTTAATGGACATAAGTCAGATACATCTGGCGTTGAGCTTAAACCGGATGATAGCATAGGAATGTTAAGTATTTACAATGAAGCTGCCAAAATGGGCCGGAAAGTTTTTGTTACAGGTCTTCCAAAGACCAAGTCTATCAGCTTGGATTTTCGTTTATCAAGGGGCATAGCACAGGTATGTTTTGGTTTAAATGTCGTCTTTTATTGACACTTTATGTTCTTGTTCAAGGAGACAAGCTAATTTTGAGCTATCAACTCATGATGAGCTTTTCATACTGATTATATTACCGCAGATTTATGACGTCCTAAGTGATAATTTATCTTGTCATTGCAGAAACACTGTTTGTTGATAACTGTTTTACAAGGTTACTATCAAACTGTGGATTTTAGAAATCCTTCACCTTGGATTGAGCTAATGCAAACTGACTGTATCTGGATTAAAAGTAAAAAAATATTATCCAACAGCATAAAATCTAGTTTGTTTGTTTCATTAAATGAAATCAATAGATGAACTGATGAATTCTTGGGCCACTGACTGATCTATAATAAACCAAAAGTCCATGAGCTTCTTTCTGTTCCAAGTATATTTGACTTGCATATGAAAATTTTAAAGTACTGGAAGCCCATATTTATGTATTGTAGGGAGAGCAACAAAACATCTCCTGCTTGGTATACAGGTAAGGCTAATATTTAAGTCTGTTTGTCCGTTGGCAAATTAGAAATATGCTCTAGGTAGCAACAGTTGTAGATCTTTTATCAAATCTTAAGGTAAACATGCCTTTGTAACGTTATAAGTTAAAACCTGCTCGTTATGAAGGCATTGTGTTTGCTAACTGGCCTCTGGATTGGTGAGGCACTTCATTTTGGTATTGACAAAGGAAGATGAATATTTAGGTAGATGCAATTTCTGGCTGTCACCACTGACGCTTAGAGAATATCTATAAAGAGTAACTTTTCTAATGTTAAAATGGTGAAGAAGTTAACAGTTATCATGCTGCATCAAATATAGTCTGGTATATCATTAATTCACCATTATTTATCTTTTCAATATCTTTTGCAGTGGCAAGTAGGAAAAATCTTCAATAATTTCTAGTTTCAAGAAATAGTCTTCATTTTGCCTGTCTACCTTGCCAAATAGTGGACAGATATGGCAACTATCCTGCAATAACCTGCTTTTAGTTAGCTACCACCACTTTTTACCCTCTTGGAAAAGCTGCTGTTTATGTCGTGATAGATACAATTTTTGAGTAAGATAGAACTGTTGGATGTAAAGCTCATGGAATGATCAACTATTGCAAGATTAACATATATCTAAAAGGCATTTGGTTTGATTAGGTTAATTTCTGATGTTCCATAAGAAAGTAAGTTGCTATGCGTTGACTGTTCAAGTTCTGGTTAGTTGATGATCACCTGAATCCTATTCTTTTACTGTTAAGGATTTCCTTTCTGTGATTATGACTTTTTGGCAAGTAATGGTAATTCTCTGATATCTTGATGTGCGTGGATGGATTAGCTGGAAGACTTAGAGAAGAGAGCATGCCAAGCTTATGTTTTGATTTAGTGTTTGCACTAAATGTAGTAGTAATACCAAAAGAGATTGGAGCTTAGCTAGGCTGTACTCTTCATGAATGCCAAAATGCCAAAAATCATTCTTATACTTCTATGCAAAATTTGTCAGATAAGCACCAGATTTTTGGAGTGAATTTATGTATTTTTGCTGATTTACCTTGTTCAGTCGCTGAATAATTGCTCTCTCCTGCTGCATATTTTCTGCAGTTATTGCAGTTAGAGCACAAAATAATTATGTAAATATGCACAAGCAAGGATTGATTGGGTTGATCTTCCAATTTTTTTTTTCCACTTGTGCCTATATTGTGCACAAAAGCTTGACACCTTTTACCATGGTTTTTTAGGTAAATGAAGGAAACTATGGCCAGGCTGTATCTATTTTTGATCAGGTGATAGATGCTCCTGACACGTGTGATTCTATATATCAGTATTAACTGAATTGGCTTGACATTATGATACTTGCAACTCAGATCCTGAAAGAAACTCCTACTTATCCAGAGGCTTTAATAGGAAGGGGAACGGCTTTTGCATTCCAAAGAGAACTTGATGCTGCTATTGCTGACTTCAGCAAGGTAGATAATTTGGCTAATTTACTAGTAAATGAATCGGAATTTTCTTCTGAGCTTGTGTCATTATGCTTCAATAGGCTATACAAATTAATCCATCAGCTGGGGAGGCTTGGAAGCGTCGGGGACAGGCACGTGCTGCGTTGGGTGACTTCATGGAGGCAAGTCTTTTCAATCTTGCTAACTCTTAGGTGGTTGTTGCAAATCAGGACCAGATTTTTAATGTCTATCACATGCAATATTTGTATAAATATAATGAGGTTTTATTTTATGGATATTCTGATTTAGCAAGCTTCCTCTCTGGTTCCTGTTTGTATATTTATTTTTATCTAATCATTAGTCTAATTTGTTTACTATTATACCTTCCTGAAAGTGACATTCATTTAATACATGCTAGAGGTCTACAGGAATATTTTCTTTTTTAAGTAAACTCAAGCACCTTTTTCCAATTGGATTTTGTTATCCCCTGAGTCAGTTGGAATACAATTGCGAAGTGTAAGCATTTTCTTATTTGAAAAGATATTTGCTATGAAGTGAAAGTGCTACTCTCCACTAACAATCTTGTACTACTGCACCTTGTAGGCTATAGAGGACTTGACCAAAGGATTGGAATTTGAGCTGAATTCACCTGATATTTTACACGAAAGAGGTTAGTTTCTCTTTTTCCTACTAAAGCATTTTCAGAAGTTGCTAGAAGAAACTTTCTCATCTTTCTCTGCATTATTCTAAGGTATATTTAATCGGTCCTGAATAAAGGATTTTTGGTTTATGATCTTTTAACCGTTACACGGAAACAATTCAAATAAATTACTTTAGAATTAAAATTGGAGAGAATATTGCCTCTTCCTATCATACATCAGTAGTAACTGTGAACTGAGGCAATTGGACCACTTTGGTGGATTTTTATATTTGGTAAGATTGGAGAATTCTTTGTCATTGTCTCTAGATAAGACGTCTCTCATCTTGAAGAATTGAGATATTGGATATAGATGGACTGAGCAAGCTTGTGTGCCAGTTAAATTTATGGAAAATTGGGCTATTTGTGTTATGACATGAATCAATATATAAATCATGGCTATCTTTTTACCCAGATTGTTCTTTAGTTTGCCCTTACTAGTGGTTGACCTCCTTACTGTAGTGACTTGACTGTAGAGGTCACTTAAGTTGAACTTCAGATGATTACCTAACAGTAAATTTTTTATGTCCATTCCCTGTGTCACAACCCAACTATTTGAAGTTGGCCACCAGACCTTATTCTGCTATCATTTTTCCCCCCATATTGATGTTCTAGATAAAATCTTACTAGTCTTATGCTATTACTTTTACAGCATAACTTATGCTGTTAGTTCATATGTTACTTGCGCTGATTGCAGGAATTGTTAATTTCAAATTCAAGGATTTTAATGCTGCTGTTGATGATCTTACCAGATGCATAAATCGTGATAAGAAAAACAAATCTGCTTACACATATCTGGTAGCTTAAGTTCCTACAGGCTATTTAATTACCTTGTCCATAAATTGTTTATTTTTTTAAAAAATAATCAAATCCAAGATTTTATGTCATTTGAGTTTTATGCTTTTTTGTTCTTCACCTTACTTGCTGATGCCCTCTTCCTTTGGCATTTATTTCTAGCATGGGTACCAAAATTAGAGCGGAAGGCGTAAGGATTAAAGGATACCATAAAATACCTAGTTGATGTAGTAAAAAAGTAATTTAATTAATTTTCATAGCTCTCAACGAAACTTGACTTACTGGTACTGATGCAATACAGGCCATGGCATAAGTTCAAATCTCAAACCATGTCTCCGTTGATACGAGTGAAAATTTTCATTTCATCCGTCAACCTGCAAGCAAGAAGCTTTGTGACACCCACATGCGAGTGAACAATTCCTTCCATAGTTCCGCCTTCGTCATGAGCCTTTCTCCTTGGATGCAAGCTCTATCTTGATTGTGATCTCTACCTTAGCCTTTTTCCTTGAGCACAAGTTCCACTTGAGTCTTTCAACTTTGTCACGAGCTCTACCTGAGCCTTTTTCATGCGTTGCTAGCTCCAACTAAGGCTTTTACCTCCATCATGAGCTCTTCTTGCGCCTTTCACCTTGGTCACAAGCTTTTCTGAGACTTCCACCTTGGTCGCGAGCTCTGCCATTCCATTCCGTCTTCCTTGTAAACTGCTTGAGCCTTTCGCCTTTCGCCTTTCGCCTTGGTTACAAGCCTTCCACCTTCATCATGAGTCTTTTGTGAGGACTCCTCTTTGTTGCAAGTATCTTCTGCCTTAATCATGAGCTTTTCCTGAGCTATCAAAGTTGCCTGAGCCATGAGCTCCTTCCATGACAAGCGTCTTGCGTGACCCACTTTTGAATCACGAGCTCCTTCAACTACCCAAAGCCTTACTCCTACTCTTCTACTCTCCTTCCCTCCCCTTATCCATCCTGCTCCTCCTAGGAGTGATAGACACCTGCTGGAATAGAATGGTACACCAGCTCGTTCCATTCAAGAACCGAAACTAAACCTTGGTCATGGTTTTAAATATTAATCCTTATTGACCAAAATGGGAAATTTGGAACTGATTCGAATTGATATGGATACAAAGACGACTTGAAAACAGATGATTATGAGGAAATCATCAACAAAATTTTGCTCCCTTCTTCTTCACATCTTCTTGAAACATCAACACCCCTGAGGGAGAGAAACTAATTGATTCTTTTTCAGCACCACAAGACAGTGATATGTTTCCCTCTCTTTTTTTCCCACTTCATTTCTTTCTCGTTGGTGCTGAGTCTGCTGACCAACACAATCTTGTACCAAAACAAGCAAGTAGTTGGCACTGGAACCATCTCATTCCAATTAGGCACAAAAATCTCATCATGCATCAAGATTGTAAATCTCAGCCTAGATGACCAAAATTGCTAGGCCTTATGATGCAAATTTTCAACTAACCTGCCAAGTTGCCTCAAGTCTTAATCCTAGTTCTTGATTGCTCCTAGTAACATCCATGTCAAATTTTTTGTGTAATGCGACACAAATGCAATGGTTTCTTACTTTTGTTGTAGATTTTGCTCTACCTCTTGTTCTATGATCTTAATGCTCTATTATCTCATCTCTCTTCACACATCTCCTTTCTATTGTTGTTTAGTTGCTTTGTAAAATTTCTGTTGTAGGAATTGTAATTTATTAAGTGTAGAAATTGTAGGAAGAATGTGCTGAAACTGGCCTGTGAAACTTGCTAGCTGAATCCGGAAACTACTGTTAACTTTTATAGGATTATTGTTGATATTGATCTCCTTTAAATGATCTCAAGCTTCTAAATCTGTGTTTCTTCCTTCAATAACCACCATTTTTGATGCAGTTCAAGCTCTTAAATTAGAAAGATCTTGCAGAATTATAGTAATTTTCTGCATGGACCAGATAAATAAGTACACTTTTGCAAGTGTTCTTCAAGCTGTTTTTTTGGCAATCTGAAATCCTTAACCTAGATGCTGGATGAATAATATAATGTTGTGTTTCTGTTTTAATGTAGTTGAAGACTCCAAGTTGAATTTGAGCTTCAGTATTCAATATTTTCTATTATTCAAAGCTCTTTTCATCTATAATTAGTATCACCATCTTCTAGCAATGTGTTCCTATTGTATGAAAACATCACTTTTAATCATTAATTTCTCATTATTAACTGTTGAAACACTTGCATATCTATTTATACTTTTCTTGGAAAATAAGAGACAGTGAGGGGCAACTGGCAATAACATAAAATGATCTCTTTTGATAATTTTATGGTTGTAGGGTCTGGCATTAGCCGCAATTGGCGATTATGATCAAGCTGAAGAGGCACACCTGAAAGCGCTGCAACTTGACCAAAATTTTGTTGATGCATGGGCCCATCTTGCACAGGTATCTATTCAAAATATTACGTTCAGCTGATGCATGGGCCCATCTTACTGATCCTGGAATCTGAATGCTTGTATTTTTCTTTATGGACATTTTCACATGTAATTTGTTCTTCTCTAGAGGGTTATCACAATTTCTGCTGATAGTTGTAATGTGGCCTTATAGTTATTATGTGGTAGTCCTTAAGAAATTACCAGAACTGGTTTAAGTTTTAAATAATGACCAAACACTACCATAAACAGCATTAACACTTTAAAGTGTCGCCCATATTTCTATGCATGATGTGAAGTGATGAGTCTCATATATACAATTAGTAGTTGTCTTAATTCTTATTTTAATCAAATAGGTTGAATGAAACATATTTTACTTTTTGGTCAGACAGGTCAGGTATACACTGTTTGCTTGGAAATTATTGACTATTTTTTTTATAAACAGTTCATTTAACATTGCTTGTGGTTGTTATTTTATTTATTTAATATATTTATTTGATATTAGCGTCTTGTACTTTACAGTTTTACCTGGATTTGGCTAATACAGAAAAGTCCATGCATTGTGTTGAAAAACTTCTGTCTGTTGATGAAAGGTACATTGTACTATTGCAAATCATTTATATATATGAGTATTGACCTAGAAGCTAGAGTTAGTACGATGGACCTCTAGATCACTAGTATAAGTATATTTCTTCTGTTTCTAACATGCTGTTCATGCTTTCTTGAGATGTTCATCAGGTTTGCCAAAGCTTATCACCTCCGTGGTCTGCTTCATCATGGGACAGGCCAACATAGGTAACAGGGTTTTTATTTTCTATATTGTTTATTATTAGCTTTGTGTTGTCAACTAAGAATAACGTAAGATTGTTTCATGTCATGGTGGTAGGATAATTCAAAAGTTTCTATCATTTAACATCCCTCTAAACTTGATGCTTCATAGACATCCTAAAAGTGAATTCCATAAGAATTCTTGCTAATATCTTGGGTTTACTATGTCTCATCTTTTTCTGCTATGATGTTGGGGCTTTGAGATAAGCCATTGCATAATGATGGAAGTTATAAATGTCTTATATAAGTGGTAAAAGAAATCATATCTTTGAAAGCCAAAAAATCTTCACCGACATTTTATTTTCACCGTCGCTGGAGTTTTGGCAATTGTTTTTTTTTTAATGAAACTGAAAAAGCAAACCCATTCTGCAATGAAATTGCACATTTGACACGCACAAAAGACTTGCACATTTGACTGTAGTTTCTCCCGTAGGAAAACATGGTCAGCATAGTTTTCTAAGAGCTATTTCAGATAAATATGCCGTTTATCATTAAGGTAATCAGGTAATATATGTTAATTTGCATAGCATCATGTCAGTTTTTCAATCATGATTATGAAACAAAGAGTAATAAAACAATCATTAGTTGCATAGGCCTAATGAATTGAAATCAATCAACTTATAGAATTTTGCTAAAACAGTATGAAAATGTTTTGCTAAAGGGATGTTTTTTTGTTAGAGTTCATAAAGTGATAATCTAAAACATGCCTTTTTTTGGAATAAAATCTAACTTGAAATGTGAACAGTTTTATTAAATAAAACATCAACTGTAAGACTAGAATGTATACTAAGTTGAGTATCCATCCTTCTGAAGTATATGATTATGCAAATGGAAGATCTGTAATTGACTTACTTTTCAGTCTTTCAAGTAACTATATTCACATGTGGAAATTGCATTTATAGGCATCCAGACGCTATAATTATGTCCAATTCTTTCTATAGCATAATTTAATAAGTAAAACATTGTGTAAAACATAAACGCGTATTAAATTAAACTATCTTTTCTCTTTGTTGAACTAAAGATTGTGGTCAAATTACTACAATTGCAAATATCTTGTACTTATAAGCATTAAGGAATCAAACAGTATAATTGCAACATATATACTTGCTCTCAGTTATTACTCACAGTTTTTATTACTTTTGGACAACCAATGCCTTGTATAGATCAGTTAAATCTCTTGATTATAATGAGTTTAATATATTTGATGCTAGAACTATACACTGAAGTGAGACTCAATAGGAGCTTTATAAAAGGAGTTGCTTGAATTCATTTTTCAACATTTGTTATTTTTGCATAACTGGAGCTTCTAGCATATGATATCAGAAATACTTTTCCTTGTAAATGTGGAAGTGTAGAATGTACATTGCAATAGATAAGATTTCGGAATTGAAATAGGTTCCTTGCACAAAGTTCTCTGTTAGTCTGTTTGTTGTTAAATGCTACTCAGCTATTTGCTTACATTGTTACAGGATGGCAATAAAAGATTTGTCTGTTGGACTCAGCATTGACAGCTCAAATCTAGAGTGTTTATACCTTCGTGCTTCATGCTATCATGCTATTGGAGAATATGGAGATGCGGTGCTTTATCTTCTCTTCTTTTAGACGGATCTTTAACATTATAATAGTTTCTGACCTATGTAAAGAAGAAAGTGGTTCTGATTCTTTTATTTAGCTTATGCCACAATAAGCAATCTTAGCAGCCAATGCCTTCATAAATTTATTTCATAGAACATTTCAATATGATGCTAAATTCCTCAACAACTAACTATTTTTGGGTTTCAAACTAGTCTCTCTTGTTAAGATATTTTTCTGGAAGTTATTGAGCGTTAAGAACTTCAATTAATTGAGGCTTTTCTCATAGTAAGAGAAATTGTTGACACTGACTGTGTCTTGTGGTAAATATTGTGATACGTACTCTGATCACATGTTCATTGTAGCATCTAAATCATATGGTCTTGCACAAAATCCTTGAGTAACATTTTACCAAGTTTTGTACTTGCTCCTTTGAGTACATTTTTCCTTACTTTTCTATTATCTCAACATTTCAGGTGAAGGACTATGATGCCGTTTTGGATTTAGAACTTGATTCCATGGATAAGTTTGTATTGCAATGTTTGGCTTTTTACCAGGTAAGTCATGAATATTGGCGTTTTCCCTGCTAGCAGCTACTATTCTTTGTGCATAGTATTTCTAACTTTACTAGATGCATATCAACACAATCTGACAGTCTCATATCCCAATTGATTCTTTTCTTAACTTCTAAAATCTTAAATCGACTGAATGAAATTTTCTGCATAGTGTATTCCATATCCCATTATTTTGCAGCAAAACTTTCTTTTTGGTGTTCAACGTTTGTTGATTTTTCAATAGATATCTATTATCTTACTTTTGTTATAGACTTCTTATGAAACATGTTTCCTGTGTCTAATCTGTGCTAATATATGATTTGCCACACTACTGTTGCTAGTCATACAAAAACGATGCCTAATATTTCACAAGTGCATTCTGTGCCTGTACTTGCCTAAGGAGTATCTGTGGTTATAAGCTGGTTGGTTTATCAGTTTCAAAATTACAAAAGTGTTCAAGGGTCCCTCTTAAGTTCCTCTATTATGGAAGAATCGGGTGCATGTGGCTCAACTCTTTGATTGCTATAGGATCTTTCCAAGAAGGGATGATCCTGTTTTTTTCTTTATGACACCTAAAACTCTTACTTTTTGAGGGCTTTGATTCCAGATTTTAGGCCTCCCAAAGATACCAGTTAACAAAAGCATGGTACAGTAGGAAGAGAATCTGTTTCTCTTCTTTTTAGTATTCTTGCTGACTATACCTCTAATGATGTAAAGTGGGGTGGGTGGTCACAAATAACATTTACTTTATTTGTGTTTGCGATTTCCACGTCAATCTTTCACCCTTTATGAATTGGTGAGAACTTATAAAAAGGGCAGCCTGGTGCACGAAGCTCCGCTAATGCGGGATCTCGGGGAAGGATCTATTGTATGCAGCCTTACCTTGCTTTGCAAGAGGCTATTTCTGAGACTCGAACCCATGACCTCTAGGTCACATGGTAGTAACTTTACCATTGCGCCAAGACTCCCCTTCTTGAGAACTTATGAGTTTGATAATTACTAGACCAAGGAACCTAATTTCTTGGATACAAAACCTCAGTTAGACAAGCTTGAGAACTTGAACCTTCATACATTCAAATCAGAATTGGGTCTGATTGAGTACTTATTATGTTTTGTAAGGATTTGCTTCCATTTCTATAAAATTCGTTCCTATTGGATTCACATGCGTTATATACAAGTGTCTGTGTTTAACCAATTGATTTTGTTATGTGCTATTATTTTTTTGTAGAATCCATGTCAAATGAAAAGAAGATATCATCCCTTAACCAATTGATTTAACCCACAGAATCCTCAACTTGGATATGCAATTGTACCATTTTGGCTATGAAAGTTGCTAGTTTACTGTTTTGCATTTTTCTTCACTTTTGGTTTTCCCTCAATTCTGTAGAAAGAAGTCGCTCTTTACACAGCTTCAAAGGTCAACAGTGAATTTTGTTGGTTTGATATTGATGGTGATATTGATCCACTTTTCAAGGTAGTATGCTCTCACTTAGTTACTTCAAATCAGTCTTTGATTATTCAAAGATTTCTATTGCTACACTATATTGAATTATCATTTATTTTCATTTTGATTAACTCCCTTTTCTTTAATTATTTCATAGAAACTTTGCGCAGTGCGTGCATGCTTATTACCAATTCTGCTCAAGTTTCTTTTGCTTGTGCAGTACATTAATTAAACACTGTGACATTCAATTTTGTATTAATTCAGTAATTATTATCCAATAAAGGAAATTTCAAGGCAAGACATAAATCATATGAAAGTTCCCCTTTACTGTTATAGTGGTCTGTTTTGATGCACAGCTTAATGCAAACGTAGTTGTTGTAATTAATTCAATTGGCCATTATGACCTTTATACAGGAGTACTGGTGTAAAAGGCAGCATCCACACTATGTGTGTGAGAGAGTATTTCGGCAACCGCTCCTGAAAGAATCTTTGAAAAAAGGGCGGCTTAAGAAGCAAGACTTTGTTGTGACAAAACATAAGCATGTTCTTCTACAAGCAGCAGATGTTCTTGGCCAGAAAATGCAATATAACTGTGCAGGATTCTTGTCAAATAGACGGCAGGTGATTGATAGATTACTGAAAAGTTTAAATGCCTTAACATCTACATAAGTCCTACTTCAAGGTGTTCAGTTTTGCAGTTGGCTTTTAATTTTCCGTTAAATTTAATGCCATTTTGCATGATATTTTCCCGGCAAAAATTTATACCCTAGTTATGCACTCATTTCATTGATTATTTTGTATGTGTATATTGTATTACAATAATCTTCAAGTTCTTACCATTTGGTGTTAACTAGGTTGATTTTTTGACATGTTGAGCTGTGTGTAAAACCTAGATGTAAAGTAACTGTTGTATATTGATTTTTAGTATTGCAGTTTTCCTTTGACTCTTTTCTTTAAAATATTTGTGTAGATTCTTTTGTGTGAGTTCTAAAACTTTGCCACATCATTCTCTCACTTAACAATAAATTGATTGAAATGATAATTTGAATGAAATTCCTTATTACTTTCAGGGTAGTAGATGCCATAAGCTGCTGGAATTAAAATGTATTGATTAATAAACTTATTTTATCTATCGAGAAGCTTAATTTCATCATCCACTTTTTGAAAATCATACCATGATTTTTGTTGAAGTCATTAGAATATTAAAAGCTCCAAATCTTACTGTGTTTCTTTGGTTTATTTGAGTATGTTTAAAAATTGTAGTAATCCACTGAACCTATAAGTTAGGGTGCTATCTTTTACATTGATCTTACATTGTTAGTGTGTTCTATAAGAATTCCATGGTTTATTAGGAATTTAATTTTTGATAGATTCTTCTATGAAAATAAGTTAATAATGGTAGTTTTGGTTTTGGTATTGATCTTGTTTACAGGATAGGATATTTAGGCTCCATTTGTTTCATGGTAAATATTTCCAGAAATATATATATATTTTTTTTCAGATTTTCCAACGTTTGGTGCAATAGGAAATCATGTTCAACCTCAATTGGGTAGGCCATTCATCTGGGCAATCCATGCTATTCGAATGGGTTGATCGGTCCATGTGAGCCGGCCAATTTGAATGAACTGGCCAGTCTGGGTGGGTCATATGTGTCGACCAATCTGACTGGGCAAGCCTGATTGAGCCAACGTGCTCAATCCGTCTAATCTTGAGAAGGAAAACATATTTTCCTGCGATGACATCAAACACAGGAAACTAAATGCAGAAAATAATCTATTTTTTTCAGAAAAAATCCCCTTACCAATATTTTCCACAAACAAACAAGGTTTCAACAAACTTGTGTTACAAGTTTGATTGACTTTTTTAGGTCTAGAATTATTGCTTTCCTAAAATATTTTGCTTATTTTCAATTGTGTTTGGGGTGAAATCTTTTAAGGGTCATAGCTTTCCTCTTTGTGAATTTTTTTCTCTATATGATATTTGTTATTTTTGGTGCTGCATCAAGTGGTATTATAGTCGAATTTCATAATTTCTAATTTGGTGTGATATTTGTCAACGTTCTCTTGTGCTTTGTTGTTAAGCTCCATCCATCATTCCTCTTCTTTTGCTTCCACCATCATCTTCTTGATCGATACACATCCATAACCTCCACACATATTACACCGCCTTGTACGTCGTCCACCTGAGCCTACTACCAGCAAACTACAGCCAGCAACTCTTGGTCACCTAACATATCTGGTTCGGCCATTAGAGTCTGTGAGTAAGGTAAGACCCTATTCTGGACCAACACCCACCACATGGGTTCCCTCTCCATGACTCCCACTGTTTAATAATTAGCATATTCAGTTCTTAGACAGGCAACAATGCTGCTCCAGTTAATTTCTCAAACATGGGCTTTGCGCTCCAACACTAGAGCACATAGATGTCAACAAACAGGCTTCCTCTTGCTTCTTTGTTTGCTCCAGAAATTATGGACTTGCCTCTGTGGACCTCAGAGCCTGAGCTACAATCAACAGTGAGACTTTGAACATGCCTTCTTTAAGCAGTTCGAAAATCCATATCGCCTGCTATAGATACTTGTGATCTCCCTCTTAGTTTGCAGTTTGCACTAGGTCGCTGGATTGGCATCACTCCCAGAGGAGAATAAAACCTATTGAAGCCTTCCCTGCATGCTAATCTTACTGCCCCATCAGAGCCGCACACTAAAGGAGATCTATTTCTTTCATCACAGAGCATCCAAAGGCCAAAGATTTCCATCGAGAAGACTAAATTCTATATTGATTTGGCTGCTTCATACAGTTAATCCAGAGGACAAACAGCATCATTTCCACTGCCCAACCCTCTTTGGGATCTTGTGCAACAATTAGTCCAATCCAAGACTTCAGTAAATAGTGAGCCTGGATTTGGTACTAGATAATTGGGTTCCTATCCAAATTCATTATAAATAGAACTACTAGGAAGAACTGATCCAATTCCTGTCATTTGATCAAGGTCAGACAAGACAACTTCGACAATAGATAGACTTGCATAAACTTGGTATAATCACAATCTCTTTGAAAATTACTTTCACTTAATTAGTTGGTATAATTTTTTTTTTTTTCAGTTTTTTAGTTTTTTTTCATAAAATCCTTACATATTGTTATACCCTATTTATAAAAAAGGATACCATTAACTATAATCTCTTTATTTTTGTGCGAGTTTAATATCATATTTTAATCTATAGCTTAAAATCATCATTCAGAAAAATAAATCTTCAGTTTTGTTAATTGTATTACTTTACTTTATAAACATCACTACTTGATGATATGCTTAGGTTCACATGATAGGAAAAAATATCATTGCTTGTTGACCATGAGACATTTATTTGAGTGAGGGGTATTAAATCAAATACCCATTTGGAGGATTAGATTCATAGGAAGAATGAGTTTATATTACTCGTCATACACACATGAATCCTCGCATATAGTCGCATTATTCTGCATTTAGACAAGAATCAAGTCATTTTATTGAGCTGATATGAGAGTCACATGTTATACTAAAAAATAAATTATACTGAGTAATCATTACTATAATATATAAGCGTGTAGTAATATGGTATATCTTATATTTTTGAGCTTTAATTGTCTCATATCAACATACTAAGTTGATTCTAATGCATGTTTACTTAACATACTAACTTATATAAGTATTAATTCAATATTTAAATTAGTGGATTTGCAAATTTATTAAGAGACACTTGAGCTTCTATCTTTACATGTTGACTTTGTTATATGCCCACTTTTTTTGTTTTAATTCCAATGTTATCCTCTTGACTTTTATTTTCACATTCCATG
Source organism: Hedychium gardnerianum (assembly GCA_038050645.1). NCBI lineage: Eukaryota > Viridiplantae > Streptophyta > Magnoliopsida > Zingiberales > Zingiberaceae > Hedychium > Hedychium gardnerianum. The sequence continues at coordinate 21,770 of JBBUKS010024488.1, forward strand.
ACTATTGTGGAGATGCAAACACTATTTCTCACTTCGTAACTAGTCATGCAATTTCCTCTTCTTAAGAAGAAACTAATAAGGAATATGTCAATGAAGTCTTGAAGAACCATAATGAGAAAGAAGATTGCCTGACTTATTAGAACAAACGAGCCAGGAAAGATAATGAAGAAATCATGTTGAATAAAGATGATGAAACAATTGTTCTTTATACTTAGAAAGGATTGCTAAAGAAAGATATTGACAATTTGCTGAGTCACATTCTCCTTGGCGGGGAAGAATAATGTTAATCAGGAATTTGTTTTTTAAAAGTTAGACTTTATGGAAGTTAATTTTGATAGATCTTTTTGTCTAAGAGAAAAAGTTAATTAAGGGAGCTTTTTATATTGTTTAGAGAATAGTGATAGTCAATAGATTCTAAATTTTATTTAGGATCATAAATTAACAAAAGTAATGTTTGTTTTGGTTATTATCTTTTTTTATAGAATAGGTGTGATTCGTTCCAAGTTCGATTGAGTTTGATTATATATAAGATTTATTTCTTTTCTATCATATTTTAATTTGTTTGATTTTTTTTTCTATAGAGACCATGTTTGAAATCTTGTACCGTTGCTAGATGATGCAATCAAAAACATATCATTTAGATAAATTACCAAAATTTAATATTACATGACACATATAATCTCTCCTATGTTCTATCAGTCATGCTGATGAATATCATGTCATCATGACACTTGACACCCCTTGACATACTACATGGGTCAAGATGAATTAAAATAATGTTTATTATTTTTGTAGCTTGTGGCCCAACATAATTGTACCATTCAAAATGAGACACAAAGTCCTTAGGTGTATGACTATCTTCTCTTTTTTTCTCTATTTCTTTCTATTTTCAATCCCCAATTTGCCATTGGCACCATATGCTAGAATGTCAGCACAATACATTTTCCTCAAAAACTGAAACTCTGACACTCTTAAGGTTTTGAACTGATTATAATTTCTCATGTTAATCATCTTTGAATTTAATAATGTTCCTCTTCCTGTGTGTTTTTCTTTTCTATGTGAGATTGATGTTCCTTCTACTGTATCACTTTTACACCCTTTCTATTTTAGATTCTTATATGTCCAAACCTACAATGACTTCAGTAAGTATAGATTAAAAATTGTGTATTTCAGAGATGTGTGACTGAAATACCTTATCGTGCTAGGCGGCACAATCAAAATGTACCATTCTAGTAGATTTTCAAAATCTAATATTGATTATCATGTGTAATCTCGCATGAGCCACCTATGTTGACTGTGCCAGCACTTGGCATACCTTGACACATTTTAGCAAGCGTCAAGAAGAATTTGTTTATTATCTTTTTTCTATGATTCTAATTCAATTGGCTATCTATTTGCTACAATTTTGTTTTGTTTTGTTAGAAGAAATAGAGAAAATTAGAGTAAAACTTGCATGAATTCATCACTATAATGAGTAAAACCGCTCTTAATTCAATTACCAATTGATATAATTTTATTAAAAGTAGAAAATTAGCAACAGAATAAAAGAGAACTAATGACTAAAATTTAGATGCTTAACACACGGTGAACAAACTTGTCTAGTATTGGTAAAAAATTCAATTCACTTTCTAATTTATTCAGTCTTATTTTGAGTATTAAAATAATAAAGCACATCTAAATTTATCTTTATATGCTTAGGTGCATGTTAAAATGTGTTGAATGTCATTAGAAAATAGAACCAAAATCATAACATTTAAGCAAGGAACCAAAACTTTGGGATAGAATGAACCTTGACCTAGCTACATAAGCGCTTTCTCTATCCCCACCTTTGGTTCACTACCGGTTCGGTTCCAGATTATCATTAAAACTCTGGTTCGGATTTAGATTTCAAATCTCGGAAAGATGTATATAATTTTGCATGTTTTCTTTGTGAATATGTCTTCGATAATAGTGGTGATTCATATTTCTCTTAAATCTTATAAGGTTTGTGACTTGTGAGTTCTCAATATGAAATACCTAATTTTTTGCCTTATGATCAATACTGAGACCTATATGCACTTTTACACGGTTAATATGGTTAATATATCTTTGCTTATGCTCGTCTCTCTTGGATATTTTGCTAATTACACTTTAAATGTTTTACAATCTTTTCAGTATCGTATGGCTGGGTTAGCTGCTATTGAGGTTGCTCAGAAGGTGGCCAAGTATTGGCGCTTTCTTCGACATGCAACTAAAAATGGTAAACGAAATAGAAAAAAGGAAAGAATCAGTATGGTGAGTCAAAATAGAGGTGGTGTGTGCTGTAGCACTACTGGTTTATCAGAAAGTTCAACATTGTATAGTTCAAATGAAGAACGATCTGCTTCTGGCCGTCATCTTTCCTGGCATGATGTGTACTCTATTGCTGTCAAATGGAGGCAAATCTCTGAACCTTGTGATCCTGTTGTCTGGATAAACAAGCTAAGGTAATTGGTTGTCTTCTTTTTTCTTGATCCTTTTTTTTAATTGACTGTTTTTTTGTGGGAGTAATTATGATACAGTATGTTATAAAATTTAGATTAGAAAGAGCCTTATTCCTTCTGATTATGTTCTTTCAAATTGTTTTTCTTCAATTTAACACTTCTGCACCATTCACTAAAGTTTTTTTTTTCAGATTCTATGATTTATTGTAACTGCACAATGCAAATCTTTCATTTTAGTAAAGAGTTCCAAGGATAATGGGCACATATAATGAGAAATACCTTAAACCATCTTTCAGGCAAATGAGTTGTCTATATTATATAGATGCAGGACAACATAGCATATTATTGACATACCTCATTGTATATAGGTCATGGAGATTACTGACAGCTGGCAGTGTCCCTTGTGAATGTTTCATGCATAAATTGTCAAATTTTGTATTTGGTATTCTGTTGCAATGGTTTCTAATTTATTGTTTATTTTATAAGCTCAATTGCAAAGCTATTGTCAATATCATCTGATTGTGATAATATTTTTACTGAATACGTTCTGAAGAGATAAGATTGAGTATTTTTTTTTTCTTTCCCTGATTTTCAAAAACAGTGAAGAATTTAATTCTGGATTTGGCTCTCACACGCCAATGCTTCTTGGGCAAGCCAAAGTTGTTCGCTATTTTCCCAATTACTCGAGGTATAAATGAACATCTGATACTCAAGTCAACAGTTCCAGTGTCAACTTACAGGTTCATCTTCACAGGACTTTTGATGTAGCAAAGTCTATTATTCGTGACCTGAAATATGTGAATAATGCCGAGGATAGATTTATTGATCTCTCAGATCCTGACAAGCTGCAAAAGGTTGACACAGTAACCCTTTACTACCATTAGGATCTCAGACTAGTGCAATTTTCAATTATGACTAATGTATGGGTTATAACTGTACACTAGAACAATGAAAAAAATGCTGGGTTAAGTTTTGATCTCTTGAATTAACTCCTCATTATTGTTTAATTCTCTTGCCCTTTGTTATTAAGTATTTTTTGATTTCATTATATTGTAATAACTGGTGAATTATTATCTCTTTCATGGCTCATTTTCACTATCTAGTGTCTATATCACCTACAGATAATACATGCAGGATCATGCTCTGACCTGTATAATGTGATTGGTGAAAGCTTTTGGGTGGGCACTACCTGTGAGAGCACAGTGTTTGAGGGGTAATGACGTCTCAAGTTATTATGATCTTTTTTTCCTTTATTAGGATGTGCTAGTAGCTACATCATTTAACTGCTATGCCTTTTCCATTTTCAGGAAGCACCTTGAAGGGACAAGGATTACTCTCCAAGAAATGTAGTTCCTAATCTTGTTTTTGTGTAAATTAGACCTTTGTTTTCTTATATGGCTTCATTTTACCTCTTCTGCAGGGATAAGATAGGTTATGATTTTGCAATTCGTACACCTTGTACACCGCCTAGGTGGGCCGAGTACAGCCAAGAAATGGCTGCAGCATGGGAGGTATGATGATTAACCAAAGGTCTTTCTTTATGGTCCCTGTGGAAGTAAATTCTAGATTTAAAATTTTCATGTTCCTAAGTTTTAACATTTTTAGTTGTGTTTTAATAAATATGGATTTTCCCGCAAGGCAATGTTATCAAACATTTCCACTATGAACCAGAGGTGTATTATGTCCTGTTATTCCCACTATGAACCTGAGGTGTATTACGTCCTTATTCCCACTATGAACCAGAGTTGTATTGCATCCTGTTATTCCTACTACGAACTGGAGTTGTATTGCATCCTGTTATTCCCACGTGGTTAGTTTAATAGCCCCACAACCTAAAGCTAATGCAGGTGCAATCAACTTAGCGACTAAGGGTGGACCAGGCACCCTAAGTTGAATAATTTAGTTGATACTCTATCAGCACATACTATTTCAAGCTTCCACCAGGTGAAAGGTCCGGTGAAAATAATTCAGTAGATACTCTATCAGCACATACTATTTAAAGTTTCTCGCTAGGTGAAAGGTCTGGTTTCACTGATACTGACCAGTATTCTTGCTTCAGCACTACCAACTTTTGTGCTGACGATGTTCCCTAGTTTTAGTGAACCTAGCATTCCTAATTTGCTTTCTGCTTTGAAACCTGGCACTGTTTTTTTTTTCTTTTCCATTTGTCTTTTTTGCTTTCCCTAGAGAACACCATGTTTGTTTGTGCTTTGCCAGACTTCTTATGAAATATGTTTTTTGCCCTTTCAATGTTGAAATTTAAGATTCCTGCTTATGGGAGTTGATTTTAATGTTCTACAATCAGCTCTGCAGTCCAATTCCAATCATATTTAGGAATTTACTTAATTTGCATTTGGCGAGTTGCCTTTTTCTGTCATTATATTCTTCAGCACACTGGATGCAGCAGCAGCCAGTAGTTCCTGTTATTCAAACTCTTTTTTTTTAATCTGGAACTACTTTTCAATTTTGCTTGGTTGTAAATGCTCGCTGAATCGTTTATGGCAGACCCTCTGCAGTGCTTATTCCAGTGAGGTTTATTCCTCAAATGACGTTAGTGCACTGGAAAATGTCAGAGATGGGATCCTCAGAATGACTTATTACTGGTACTAAGATAACATTTAATAAAATTTGTATTTGGACAATATCCTTACATAAATGCAATGGTAAATTTTGCAGGTTTAACTTTATGCCACTATCAAGGGGTTCTGCTGTTGTTGGTTTTGTGGTATTGCTAGGATTATTACTTGCAGCAAACATGGAGTTCACCGGAAGCATTCCTCCAGGCATTCAGATCGACTGGGAAGCCATTCTATCTTCCAACCCAGACGCCTTCACGGCTTCCATTAAACCTTGGCTCTATTCAAATATCAGAATTAATACAGCTTGGAAAGAATATCCGGATGTTACTTTGGCATTTGCAACTACAGGCGCCGTCATTGCTGCTTTAAGTTCGTATGATGCTTGATAAAGCTTTGTTGTGATCGTTGAAACATGTCGTTCTTATTCTGTCTCTCCACTACCTACTTAACTGGGATATATCGTGTGTATGAATTATAAAGTTTGTTCAGCAAAATTGTATTTTTATTTAAAAAAAATGTTTGTCTTGTATGTTTTACAATTGCCAAAAAAAAAAGCCCATGTTCTTGTAGGATACTAGATTATTGTTTTGGAAACTGTGCATTTAGAGAATTTAAACTGACTTGTACCACATGGTTGCTTAGTTTCTAATCGAGTTAAATTCTAAGAGGATATTCTTTTTTATACCTGGTAATTGCATCTTCCTTCCCTCACAGTTTAGTGCAGACTATTAAACTATACCTAAAGGTGAAGGTGACCTTCGGCTGCACAATGTCTATATGTTGCGATCCTCAAATTTTAAACACCTCGTAGATGATATATAATTAAGCACACATTCTTTTATCACTGGTCCTAGAACTGAATCGAATGTCCTATCTAAATGGACTAGATGAAAATTTGGTGAAGGCAGTTTTTTAAACCGTTATTGCTCGCAGCTAAACAGACGTTATTTAAGCACCTTTAAGAATGTCAAAGACAACATTAGTTACCGATCATTCCTCTTAGTTTCAATATCCGATGTCATAAATTTTGGAAATCAGCTGCATTTTCTTATCTTCAAAACCATTACTTAAAACCAACATACACTGAAGACATCAGTTTCAACCTTGGTCCCATTAATTGTGAAGATGCCGTGTTCTGTTCTCCATTGGTTATATCTAGAGAACTTGCAACAAATCTGGCATCACTCACCGCCTTGCCTCTTTCTTCCTCTTTTCTCCACGAATTTCTTTTTGAAAGGCAAAGTTGATGTTTCATTTATGTCATACTTCAAACACAAGAAAGACAAAGATCTCCCTTTTGTCCCCTCAAATCTCCCAGCTCTCACCCAAAGCATGTGATGGTTGTTGCACCTCTGTAAGCCTACCTTCCATTCCCTGTGGCTTCTAGGGCCAAAACAAGTCAAAGGTATCCTCTTTTTTTCTTTCTTTCTATTCTATATATTCTTTTCTTGGAGCAAAGAGTTGTTTTCCTATTGTTTGATGTTAATGGAATTTTTTCAAGTGAGATCTTGACTTTTCTTGTAGAGAGAACGTTTATGATTAATTAGCTAAGCATGAGTGTGCCTTTTTGACATGCTTTCTCAGAAATGGAACAAGTTTTCTGTATGATAAATATATTCAACATCACTTTCCCTTTGCATTCCAAAATTAAACAGAAAACTAATAGATAAAACTCATTATGTAGCGAAGCAAAACAATGTCCAAACCCACGTACAAGTCCCTTCCCTCCACACTGAACCACAACCAAGAAGCAAGCAGACCTGCCTTCCTCAAGAGAGAGGGGACTTTCTTTATAAAAGAAAGAAGAACAAACAACTACTATGAGATAAAATAACACTAACAGACTATAACGAGCATCACACATAATTAAATCATAGAGAATGCCATTTTTTTTGTTTATCTAGACGAACCAGATGGCGGCAATGCTCAGAAAGAGCCCCAAGCTCATCATCTTCCTCACTGCGTAGCCTCCACTCTGCAACAAATGCGCCAAAGAGTTCAAACTAATTAGAAAAGTTTTATTTTTATTTTTATTTTTATTTTTATTTTAATAAAGAGAGTTATCGGACTTGAGGGTTTTCAAAAAAACTCAATTTAAATGGAGTCTGAGGTTCGATGTACGAACGGCACACAGCTGGCCCGGCAGGGCAGTAACCGTGCACTGCCGAGGAGATTGGCAGCTGACCGTCGTGATCGGATCGGAGGGCTCGGATCTGATCAATCAGTGTGGAGTACGTACCGTCTCCGCAGCTTCGCTAGGGGAGGGAGACGGAGCGGTGGCTCCCTCGGGCGGGGTAGCTAGTTCTGGCGATAAGATCGGGCTGGTGCTCTTCCTCGCTTTTGGCGGCGCTGCGGACGGGACCTCGGCGGGGGGCGCAGGAGCAGGAGTCGGTGCTGCAGACGGCGCCGGAGGAGGCAATGCGGGAGGAGGAACCGGATGGGACCTGGCGGGGGATGGAGGGAGGGAAGTCGGGGCGGCGGTCGGCGGCGCAGTGATGGGAGGGAAGGCGACGGGAGCCGAGGCGGGAGGGGAGGTGAGGCGCAACGAGAGGGGAGGGGAGGAGATGGGAGTGAAGGACGTGGCGGGCGGATGGGCGGGGGAGAGACGGGAGTAGGAGGAGGAGGAGCTGGCGGGGGAAGCGGCGGGGGCGAGGTGGATGTGCGAGAACGGGGGAGAAGCATGGGCGGTGCGTTGGGTAGTAGGGGCGGCAGCGGAGAAAACCGGGGGGATGGCGGTTGAAGCGGCGGGGGAGGACGACGGGGACTGGGCGTGGGCGGAGGGGGAGAGAGCGAGGGAGAGGAGCGCGACGGCGAGGAGGAAGGCGGCGCCGCGATCCATGGTCGCTCTGCTGCTTCCAACCATCAAAGCGTCGTGACAATGAGCGAGCGAGCGAGTGAAGCAAAGCATGATGGACGCATATAATACAAAGTACGGCGCACCCGTTGCTTTGTTCCATCCTCCCGCACCGAATCCACCGACACAAGCGCACCACGACAGGACGCGGCGCGCATCGACGCGGCGCCATGGAGCGGCTGGCTAGTATGCGCCACTCGCATCTTGTTGTTGTTGCCCAAGTCGTGTCTTAAAATAGTCTCAGAGACACCGCACGAACTCGGGTGGGTGCCGCGATACTCCCTATTCCTATGCGGCCACGATGTGGGTCCCATGCAGTCAACGGCCGTTGAAGTCTATGGAGTAAGTCAGCTGAGAAGGTGGGGCCCAGAAGACAGTTGCCCAATTAGATACGGGACATAGGGCGGGAGGTCGAGGCGAGTGAGGAAGCGTTGGGTGCGGGGTTGCGGGCACTGTTGTTGTTGTGTTTTTTTGACCGGAGAGAGAGAATTTAGCAGAGAGCACAACTTTAGAGGTTTTAGGGTTAATTAAATAATGAATTGTTTTTATAAGCTTTTTAATTCTACGGTAAATTGTTAGTGGAGAAGGGTCGTTTGCACGTGCGATAAGAAAAATCCTCATGTCTTTTACTTTCAGTCAATTTTGATGCGTCTTCGTCAATTTATTTGAGGGTCAACATGAAAAAAAATAAATTACGAAGACTAATCTAATTAATTCGAACAATGACCAGTACATGGGAGAAGACAGAAACCTGACTATTAGTCAAGATTTGATTCTCAAATTTCATGATGACAATACTCCATGTATTAGTCATCAGTTCATCCCATAAGGATACTTTCAGTCGATTTTTATATAATTGACGGAAGAGAATTTTCACTTAATTCACCAGCTGGCTGCACAAAGGATGATTAGGGAGGCAAGGGCAATAGTGGTTAGATCATATATTTGATATTGTAGGTGATTATGGCGCAAGGACGACAATCGTAAGTTTATATATCTAACATTATCGGGTCGTTAGTTAAGTATTATCTTGTGTCAAGCTATCGAAGGTAGAAGTCAAATGTAGAATTGATTGAATATTCGATTACCAAGTTTTTGGGTCCGAATCCAAATGGGATGTCATTGGATTAGCCTTCCCAAATGGGACATTGATGGACTAAAGATGAGTGATCGGGCAAGAACACTGGTTAGTCATTTCGAGTCCTCTGAGACATCCAATAATCATTGGATGAAGGTTACGTACCCAGGAAGAAGATTAGCAAGTTGGAAGTGTTTAATTATGGTAAAAAGCGAAACGTTCGTCCCCAGCGCTTTCGTCAATTTATCTCAGGACTAATATGGAAGAAATAAATCATGAGACCTGATCTAACTAGAAGTTGAAAGTGATTGACGGGTTAAAAAATGAGACAGGTGCTCGAAAATGAGATTGATTAGTCGGAAAGTGAAATCTGGTGGTCGGGAATGACCCCGAATGACATGAGTAATGTTTTTAAATTTTATAAAATTCTATAATGTTGCTCTGGGACTGGAACCAGTGTGTGGCAATGGAGTATCATTTTGTTTAATTTTCCTTTCCTTCATAATTTTTGTCACCACTTGTGATAAAGATGCCATCATCATTGAATCATTGGAAGCATTAAGGAATACAATAAATACCATGGAATCATGAT
>JBBUKS010024509.1:0-11439 GCA_038050645.1 Hedychium gardnerianum
CAAGTTAATTCCACAGGTGAGCCGAATCACAATCGGTCCGCCAGCCAGATGAACCCGGGCTGAGCCATGAGGGTGTCAATCAAATTTTGCCCATATCGGGCTGGGCACGAGAAGGCTGGGATTGCGGCCTAAGTCCAAATAGAGAAGATAAATGTGTCGGCCCGCTTATATTCCACCCTAAAGAGGGTGAAGTTATTGGCATGGTTAGACTCACCTAATTCAGATTTGTGCCTGAGCAAAGACATCGCCAGTGAGATATAAATCAAAGACGAAGAAACGATCCAAGAAATATTTATGACAGAAGCCTATGAGGAGAATGAGAGAAGGCAAGATGATGGCTGAGTGAATTCTTAGATAGGTGAATGATCTTGTTTGAGATCATCCACAAATGAGCCGGTGAATTATCTTCTTTTTTTTGTTGATAGAGTCGTCAATCACCAAGGAGAAGAGAGGTCATCGAAAGTATTTGTCAAATCTGAAAGGAAAAAAAAAGAAAATTAAAATGACGTTAAGGGATGTCTGATTCAACTACTCCAACATTCAAATTAATTTCTAGTAGGGGAGAGTAGGGAAGAAGGATAATAGTGAGTATTTATGGACGTAAGTGTGCATGTATATAAACACACCTTTACTCATATACGGGCTCCTTTTGTAACATTACTAAGTGAGTATCCTCTCTTCATTAATTAAACCTTATGTTTCATAAGGAATACATCTCATCTATATATCATTGCAGTATTTTTGCTGATATCTCTATCATTATATTATTCACGTTTTATATTTATTGATCGTGTAGGATTATACTATGTCAATTATATTATTTCACGTGTTTTTATTGAGATAATTAAATTAGAAGACTGAGTGTTGAGCCCGAGTGAAAGGGCACTGAGCCTGAGTGAAAGTTAATTATAGAATTGAGCTGAATATTGAACTGTGAGGATGAAGCTAAATACTAACTATAAATTAGTTGGGTGGAGCTAATTGCTAACTTACGAGCCAATCGGATCGAGTGGAGCTGAATGAAAGGGTGTTAAACCCGGAAATCCTCTTTTACCTCTAATTTCTTTCTCAGTAAAATTATTGACCGTACTTTAATGACTTTATGTATTATTTATGTATTAGTGGATTTATTTTTTAAAAAATATTATTCTATTTTAAAAGTATAGGTTGGGATCGGTAATACAAAGTATGAAGGTTTTCAACACCTGGCTCACATATATGACATTTAAAACACTACGAAGCCAATCAAACCATAGAAAAGGAATGTAGTGAAAAATTAGTTAATGCCTGATTAATCATTGCTATTAGATTCTGAAATATTTTAATCAGTTTCAATCAAGGATTTTGACTGGATTCTGATTGAAATATTTTACTCAATTTCAATTCTGACTGGATTCTGATTGAAATATTTTACTCAGTTTAAATTCTGACTGGATTAGAACTCCCCTTGCTTTGCATATAAATTATAGTTCGTTGATCGAACGAGGTCAATTAGAATTACCGAATTCTCGAGGATGCCGAGGAAGAAGGTTACGCTTGCGTGGATCTCCCACGACGCCATGCGACGCGCCACCTTCAAGAAGCGGAAGCGGAGTCTGTTCAAGAAGACGAGCGAGCTGGCCACCCTCTGCGGAGTCGACGTCTGCGCCGTCGTCTACGGGCCGGAGGAGGCGGAGCCGGAGGTGTGGCCGTCTCCGGCGGAGGCCGCGCGCGTGTTGGCGCGGCTTAGGGCCGCTCCGGAACCGTACCAGGGCCGCAAGAAGATGGACCAGGTGGGCTTCCTCCGCCTGCGGGCGGCCAAGTTGCAGGACCAGATCCGCCGGCAGCAGCGCGATAACAGGGAGCTGGAGGCGAACCTGCTGTTGCACGAGGTGCTGGCCGCCGGCGGGCAGAGGATGTGCAACGCGAGGATCGAGGAGGCCGCGGAGCTCGTGAGGTTGGTGGAGATGAAGCTGGTGTTGGTGAGCAACAGAATCGAGAGGGAGAAGGCGCGGACGCTGGTGGAGCCGCCGGTCGAACAGGTGGTGGGCGCGGTGGCAGTGGTTGAGCCAGAACTGACGGAGGAAGACTTAACTGCATTGCCATGGCCGGAACTGACGGAGGAAGATTTAGCTGCAGTACCATTGTCTTGCATTGAGCCCGAGTCGGCATGGCTGGAGCTAGATTACCATGAATGGCAGGATACGCTCGACCTCTTCAGCAACTTCAATTAATGATCATCATGAAGAATATTCATGACATTACATTGTTCTTTCTTCTTTTTTTTTTTTCTTTTTCGATAGGTATGACGTTACATCGTTCTTGCATCTAGGACAACAGGAAGTGACAGTGAATATAAAAATATTTTTCCTATGAAACTTTTCATTGTAAAAGTTTGTCAAAAAATGTTTTGACAGAAAACTCATTAATTGGGGAACAAACAGACTATCATGGAAATCTGGAAACAATGTTACAACTTGATCACGCTACACACTTCTTTACAATGTTTCGAGAATAAATTAAATCTTCATTGTTGTCTTCTCAGGCGGTGGAACAAGAAGTTTAACAAGTGAGAATAATCCAAAACTTAGTTGCCAATCTCCTCCTAAAGTTCTATAACTTCTTGTTCCACAGCCTATTCATATAAAAGATGATAGAAAGAATGCCATAAATTGAATACCTATTGCTCGAGTCACTAGAAAAACAAAGAACCAGTGAACCTTATGAACATGGTGCAGCAAATTAATTGAATCGACTAAGTATCATTTCCTGATTAATCTCAGGACATCACCCACAAGGTGCAAGGATCCTGTTACTAAAACCTGAAATTTTTTAAAAAATATGAAGAAATTAGCTCAATTTTCAAGGGAGCACAGATTCACTCAATTGATGTCGAGTTGCAGTTGTAAATCACAGTGGTCAATTTCTTAAAAACCTGGACATAGTTTACTTTCAATGATCATAATTACATTAAAAATGTAAATCACCATGCTGCCGGTTCACCATCAATATATGACTAAAAACTGTCACTAATAAGATGCCAAGTTCATTCAAACACTAATATAGAAGTGAAATATCCAAAAATGCACGGGAATCATGCTAGATTGTTTTCAAGGATTTCATAGTTATGCAACCTAAAAGTTTCCATGAACTAGCGAAACTAGTTTCATACCTGAAATTGAGTATATCTATTTTGAAGAGCACTTTCTCTGAGCCACTTTATGGCCAATGGGAGAGAAGGAAATACTAAACTGCCACCATATTCACAAGTATCACCTGGGTCTGAAATAGTCAGTGAATTAACTTCACAACTTGCTAATGAAGTAAATATGACTGCAATTGAACATTGGCAAACGCATTCCGTAATTTGAAGGAACATTTGTATCTCAAAAAAGAATCACAAGGCCTACAATAAACTAAAGAAAAATCAAGCACATAATATGACGAACCTTGTTCACTTCGAACTAGGTTTTCCCATACGCTCTGTAGTGTCAGTTGCCATGACAGATCACTTTGATGGGCATCAGCTGGTGGTGCTGCTGCATCAGAACTTACTTTGTTGTATACTGATTGGTTTGGCACAAAAAGAGCCTTATGGAATTTCATTCCTGAATGCAATAAGTGAGCATTTGTTACTCATACATGTTGAGACAAATATCTAAAATCATCTTCTCAAGGCCTGGAATAACCATATATAGCTATTTCATGGGAATTGGCAAGTACTCGACAAACTTTGTTATGCATTGGCAACACGATAAGGCAAGTTCCAGTAAACAAAATTTCAAATTTGACCATTCAAGTTTGAACAAATCATCTCAAATTGGCCCTAAATTTACCAAATGTGCATCAACTATCAACCCCCTGATGCATTGTTTTGGTTCCTGACATCCCCAAACACCTCACCCAATCATGTCCAAGGTCAGCTATTGTTCATGTGATTGATAGAGCAAAGATTGGTAAGGCTAAAATTGTCTGTTTATCCTTATATAATATATATCCACCCTATAACACATCCCCAACTATCTTCTTAGAAGGCAAATTATCTGCTTCATTCTTCTTCGCATGTTTCTACTACTGTCCACAGTTGTGGATGAAGCTGGACAAGTTTGGGGACAATAAGGACCAAACTGAAACATATGATAACTTCAAGGTCAAATTGATGCACACTTGGTAAACTCTGGGGTCAAATATTAAACTACAATTTATCAAATAAACTATGATATGTATTGTCGTGTTAAAAAAGATTTCAAAATCAAAGAACAAGATATTGCTTAGTGTTCACATGAGCATTCGCCTGCATCATAACTAAGTAACCCATGAAATACATAAGTTTCACAAAATTACAAATAAAAATGAGTTTATTTTAGGGGTGGACAAAATTGGACATTTAGGAATGTTTAGCTAATAGTACAAATAAAATATGGACAGTATGCTCCCAATATCTTCAAGCGCGATCAAAGTAGCAAACCATAGCTACAATTCCAGAAGTTGTTCACAGTGTGCAAATTTTACTAGGTAAACAAAGTCAATCGAGAGCAGAGACAAGAAAAAATGCTAGAGATGTCCAGATGAACAAATATAAAAGAGAAATATGAGAAACAAGAAAACACATTTATAGGACACAAAATTGAAAGAAAATTTAAGCACAAATATTTAGAAAGCTAAAAATTACATCTGTTAATGGCTCAACATCCAAAGTGCAAGTTTCATCTTTTCACTTACCAAGGTGTGCACAAGTATTGACCAGACGAGGAAGCAAGAGCTGTGGGTCTCGAACTGACATGCAGTTGAATAGAAGTATATGTAAAGACTCCTTCCCTCCCAGTGAATTAGGGTGACCTCCCTGCAGCAGAAACTCTTAGAAGGGTGTTGATAGGCCTTATCTATTTTTCCTGCTTGAGGCAAGTGAAAAAAAGGAGAAATTTTACCTTTCTGATGTAATTGTTCTTAAGAGCTTGTTTCTCCAAGTTTAAATTGTCAACTCTTATAACATGAGAAAACCATTTTGCACACATCTCCAAACTTTCTGGGCTATGTGCTCCGTCAAGGTAAAAAGTCAAGTCTCCAATATTGGAGTTTAACTGTTGTGCAAATGAATCAGGAACAATCTGCGCTCGCCCCTCTATACTGGCCCTTGATAAGCCTCTAATAAACTGTTCAGGTAAATTCTGATAGCCGTGAAGAATGTAGTGATTATTTGCTTGAAATGATAAAAAAAATGAAAATAGGAAAAATAAGAAACCACATACATCTTGGTCTAAGTTTATGTCTTTTGAATTTCCAGTTGTTTTAAGCCATGTACTGGACAAGGCAATAGCAAGACTAGCATTTATATATTGGTGCTCCCCATCTAGTCCAAGATGTTGAGTTCCAAGTTGTCCAGGGTCTAAAGGTGAAACTACTTGAAGCGAAATCTGTGGTGGAATGAGAAGAAGTGTGGTTCACATGTGAATAGTATAGGTTTATCAATCCAGTTATAGCATTAGTATCTTGAATGACCATAATTGTAAAACATGTTCTTACACTTAATTGACAAGCCTTATCTACCAGCACTTGCATTGCTTCTTCTGGCTGCGGTGCAGTATATGCAGGCACTCCTTTCTGAGAGAATGAAATAGAAGCTATGGAGAAAAAGTATGTGAAATTTGGCATTTGATAACATATTAAGTGAAACAATAAAACCTTGAAGATACCAGCTTTCTCTCCTGCAATTTTGTCCAGTGTATTTCCTGCTCATGGAGAGTTGTAACAAAAAACAGTTTAGAAATGCCCCAAATATCATCATTTTGAAGACATCTTTTCAATGCAAATCAGATTTTGATCACTTCATCAATTATGTGTAGTATAGGATATGGAGAAATAAGATACTTTTAGTTTCTGATTGCTACCATTGTTTATTGATGATCACGAAAAATAGTTATTTTAGCCAACATAAACAGTACATTGACAACTTGGTATGCCTAACTACTGCAAATGATTGGTCAAAAGTTGTAACTCATGATCTCAAAGCATGATACTAGATCATTCTCAATATCTAGAAACAAAATTGGGCGAGAATAACAAGTGCAACCCAGTTTACAAAAATAGTTGACATGAGCTAAAGCGCACATGATAAGAAGGAGGTCAGGAACTAACCAAGGATTTCCATATGGTCATAACCCAAGGAGGTTATGCCACAAACAATTGGCTCCCGCACCTGAAATATGACAATGAAAACTGATAATGAGAAATGTACTATTATAATTCCATGTCTTGTCCACTACAATTATCTGAAAGATTTTTTTTTTTTAATGAATTCTGGTATGTGCTCACCGCATTAGTTGCATCATATTTTCCTCCTAAACCAACTTCCATAATAGCAACTTCGACCTATCTCATTTCAAATCAGACAACTATATTGATCAGTTGCAAACCACTGATTCTACTTAGTACCAGAAATAATTAAAAAATATGCATGTGATCAGGCAACTATGTTAACACAAGCACATAATTGTAGAAGAGTAATACCTGTTTGCTGACATCATCATGTAAGATTCCATTGGGACACAGATTCATAGTCATAATATGGTTCGACATCATCATTTGTCAAAATTTATAAACTTTCTTATGTTTGTGATTCAGAGTTCATGTTTGAAGCTGATCCAAAATATAAGTAACTCAAGTTGCATCCAACTTCAATATGCATTGCTTTTTAGAGAACCAACTCCATATCCATGGTATAAGAGCAATGAAAAATAGGAAAGCTTCACCCTTTTCTAAATTCTGTTTAGCTATCCTTGAAGTTCCGGAGAATGCTATATCATTATCTAAATTGTCATGAAATTGATCACAATAGAGTTAAGGATTATAACTTTGTTGCTTGTTTTACCTTGCACCGACTGCTATGTTTCATTATTGTGTTTTGTAGCTTAACCAACAGAAGAAACTTTCCAATAACATCTGCTGTTTGAGCTTTTGAACAACTTGGCTCTCTAATTAAGAACAACATAACTTGGATAATAGCAAAATAAGTACATAGTTCTTTTCATTATCATCATGATGAGAAAAACTAAAGCAGAAAGTTGAACTTTCCTTTGGTAAGGTCCACAACCAATAATAGAGGAAACAAACATGCAAAGATTGGGTAATATATGGTAAAATAATAAAGCAATAATAAATTCAAAAAGTAATGTAAACTTGACCTGCTCTGTTAAAAATATCTTAAATGCTAGAAGCGTAAGGAAGCGGAAATAAGACGGCATTTGTAAATGATCACCAGTTTTCTCCTGAAGCAAATAAAACAATGTTAAGCCAACTGAAGAAAACAGTAGACAATCAGGCATAGAAATTAAAAGAAAAACAATGACATGGAGGTAAAGACTTGAAAAGGTAAGAGAAGAAAAGCATTCATAATGTTCAAAAATAACACTATACAAGCATACAACAATATTTAGGGACAGAACTGTTGTCATTACTAACCGTAGAAAGCACAAACCTTAGTGCTAAATAACAAAGAGAAAGATTCTTAAGAGGAAAAAAAACACATGCAACTAAAAACATTTAATCCTGTGGATGTGAGTACCTTTAATCTATTCCAACACCACCAAAAGTTATCCAAAAACTTATCTTCACAAATTTCTACTCTGAAATTATCATCAAGAAACAAAGCAATGTCAGTGCCACTTGAGGTATGGAATTGCAAGGAAAAATATGAATGCTGCGGGCAATTAACTGAATCTGTCTTCAACACACAGATGATATAGCATTGAGAACTTTATTATTTCTTGCTTCTGAAAACTAAATTGAACAGAAAACGTGGTCTAGAACAAACGCCGACCTACTCAGGACATAAGCTCGAATCCTTACCCATCAAGTCGAAACCGCTCCCGTATATCGATCAAGTGAGGCGAAGTAAACAGTCCAGTCCGAAACCCACAAGACCTGAGGATTGATTCCGTAAACGTGCACGTGGAACCCTGAATCGCCACCTTTCGCCGCTTTAAAAAAAAAACAATTGATACAAACAGCAAAACAGAACCAAAATTTCCCACCTTTCCTTTGGTCCCAGCTACATGGATAACCTTGAGACGAGAAATCGCGTCTTCCAAATCCAAAATCTAAACATTCAAACCGATCATGCACATTGAACCAGCCAACAAAACCAACGAAGAGGAGAAGATCGTAAAGCTAGGAACGGACCTTCAGGTAGTCGAACATCAGATCGAACTGGTCGCCCCTGTTGGCTCCATCGCCTCGAGTGCGTTGCGTGATGAGGGAGGACAAACAACGCAAAACGTCCTCGTACTCTGCAAGAATAAGCGTCAGCATTCCATTACAAGTATCCTCCGCCCTGGCGAGTTGGGAGAGTATATTACCTCGGGGCATGGCCAGGTACGGTTTGCAACTGCCGCGGAGAGAAAGGCAGCAGCGAGGTATGGGATGACGAAGGGATAACGAACGATCGTTGGACTTGCACCTGGTGATCGAGGAAATGGATAGCATGCTTGTGATGCGCCGCCATGGGCTCGAGGTTGAGGTCGAAGCGCGCACGAGCGGATGAGGGGTGGGGCGAGCGCCATGAGCCGGGCTTGCACGCAGCATGGCCATACGGTTTTCGTTTGGTGGGGTAGGCCCCGGAGGTGCAGGAATGTGATTTATTAAAGTCGCAAGGGCATTTTTGACTTTTTCATCGCGAACGAATGCCACGATGTAATTTCATTTTTTTTATAGTTATTATTTTTATCTTTTAATAAAACAACAGCTTAATCCCAAGTCAAATAACCAACAAGATATTAAATTTACACTCTCGAGATATGGATTTCTGGAAGAAGAACGGTCCCATACATTAAAGGATACGATCAGTCGCCTTGCAAATAGAATTATCTACAGAACTACACTAACATGTTGGGATCTGAAAAAACAAAAAAAAATCAATTCATGTAAAAGAAGCATCTACGTGATCGTGGACCTCCTCTTTTACATCGCCATCATCTTCGACATTCTTGCCAGCACCTTGGATCACCTCATCATCAATGCCTATGCAAATAAAGTTTTCAGTAGAAAATTGGTAATGAACCAGAAGTTTCAATCGCGCATTAGAGGTGGAATGAAGAAGAAAGTATACCATCGAGGAAAGCTTCAATTTCTTCATCGTCTACACTCCCCCATTGCATTTGAGCTTCCACTGGTTGGTTCAGTAGCATCCAATTGGAAGGCTCATTGTCAACAGAGAACAGTTCATTTTTTTCGACAACCCAGTCCCCCACGACGTCGATATTGTCGACAGAAATAGGATCGAATGGTTTTTGCCTGAAAATTTGCCTGTGTACATTGACAACACAAAACAAAATCATAATGAGTCATGATGATATTATTCATTTATGATACGTAAACTGAAAAAGTTGTGCACCTTCGCTGTAGTCGCAAGTTATAATGCACGAAGATGAGGTCAGAAAGACGTTGGTGCTCTAGATAGTTCATTCTATGGTTATGAATTTGTTCGAAAGGAATCTGAACTCGTTCGGATCCCCTCACACTGCAAGTTTGACTGAGTATGTGAATGGCGAGATGCATTAAGTTCGGGCAAGCTCCTCCATAGGTCAACCACCACTCAGCTGAGAAGTAATCTAAGAAGATTAGAATCAGAGAAAGGATGAAACTTTGAAGAAACAATTTTTAATTTTTATTTTTCTTACCAGGAAGTAAAGTGTTTCTTGCTCGAATAGCCATTTTCCTTCCGAAGTCACCTGAAGAACTTTTATAGAGACTGAGTTCCTTTTGAATTTTGTCTTGGGTGTTTGCGTCAGGCACAAGTCTTTCTATGCAATCAAGCACTCCGGACGATATCTCATTGGACACATCACCTTGAATGCTGAAGAAGAAGCGAGGATTCAAGAAGAAGGCGGCTGCAAACAGAGGACAAGGCAGTTGTCTATTCCATCTCCAGTCTATAATCTCCCAATAAGTCATGTAGTCTTCCTTCTTAAAAAGTTCCTTTTTTATTGTCTGTTTGGCTTGATACATAGCAAGATGAATATACCCCATGGCTGGCTTCTTATTGCTCTCTACTAATTTAAGAACCCGCAAAAGTGGTTCTGTTATTCGAACAATTGCAACGCAAGAAGACCAAAAATTCAAGCTACAAATAAGATCAGTAATTAAAACTCCTGCAGGCTTTCTTGAATATGGTGAATCCAGCCACTCTTCGGAAGTGATCATTGTTCTCAAATTCTCCTTTAGGCTAATCATATTCTTCAATGCAATAAAGCTCATGGCAGATCGACTGTTGCAAGAAATGATCAAATCTTTCCCATTCGTGTAATTCCTCATCATGTTCAGAATAGTTGCATGAGAATACATAAATCCTGTGATTGCTTTAGCATTCTCAATGATCTCACTTATCACTCCCAATTTACTGATATCCTCTAGCATTGCCTCAATGCACTGAGAAGAACATGACGTCCAAAACAAGGTTGGGAACGCCTCAGTCAACTTATTCCCAGCAGCAATATGGATCTCAGTGTAATTTGTGATGACCTGAACTACATTTTTCTCGCCGACTTCTTCTACAACATGCTTAAGTAGTTCGTACAGAGTATCGGCGGATGACACAATGTGTGAAGCATCAACAGATTTGAGGAACATGGTTCCTTCAGGACAATAGACTAAGAAGTTTATCAAAGTCTTACCCGTAGCCGTAGTCCATTCGTCTGCCAACACTGAACACCCAGTGCGACTCCATGTGGCCCTGTACTGCTCCAATGTATTGTTCATCTCTTCGACTGATCGCTTCAAAATCCAGCCACGAAAATCATGATAAGAAAACGTTCCCACGCCTGGTCCAACCAAAGCGAGCGCATCTACCATGGATTGGAAATGTGGCGAATTGACAGCTTCCAGAGGCACCCCAGCCTCGAATAGGAACCTCCCAATAGCCATACAAACCTGGTCCTTGGTGACGGCGTCTCCAATAATAGACTTTCCGGCGTCTGCGATCAGAGCAGGAGTCTGTTGGGGGAAAAGAGAATTTTGGAGAGGCGAAGCTAACCTTGATCTCTTTTTCCGCACTTTTTCAGGAGGCTTAGATACAACTCCCTCCTCTCGCACCTCCACAGGGACTGCGCCCATGTCGATCACATCCTGAATCAGCATCATCTGCATCCCGGAACCAACCTCGCCCCCTTCTAGTTGCATCGGTATCGATGTTTGAATAGGACTAGCATTCGTCGTCGCCTCCTCTAAGTACTTGAGCTTCTTCTTCCTCCTCGCCGAGGAGCCATCTAGGCTATGCTGCATAGCCAGCTGCACCTCCAGCGGCACCTTGGGGCAGCATGACGCATTTCCCTTATGCCGGGCGAGGTGCTCCTTGATGCGATGGATGCCACCTCCGAGGAACAACTTCAAGCAGTACACGCACTTGAGCTTGGTCCGACCAGTCGACCGCACCATGAGGCAATGCTTCCACGCCGGATCGTGCTTCTG
>JBBUKS010024539.1:0-10581 GCA_038050645.1 Hedychium gardnerianum
TTTTATTTATTTAGCATGTTGATAAGAGTTTTATTAATGAATATGATTGTTCACGAACGTTGTTCACGAATGTTAACAAGCTGAACACATATGTGTTCAAACTTGTTTGTTTAATTGATCTTGTGTATATTGAACGAACATAAACAAGCTTTTATCAAGCCGAACATCAAACTCGTTCACGAACGTTTGATTCATTTACCGCCCTAATTATCTTACTAGTTTTTTTTCTTCTTTTTTATCAAGATTAACATTATGAGCAAGAGCATGTGATTACTGGTAATTTGGTTACCTTGACACGCCAGACTCATTGGTTATCGAAGAAAACACAAGATAACAAGTAGCAGGAATGATTAGGCCATTTCTCATTTTTCACCTCCTTTTCCTTCATTAAATCACTTAATTAATTTTGTAATATAAATTTATACACTCTAGAAATCCTAATATTTAATTTTTCTCGGTTGCTATTAGAGTGGCTACCTGACCCATTTGATTGGATGTGCACTCATCATCAAATTATGGAATGGGTATGGGTAGAACAAAGATACCCATTGCTATGACACCCCAATTGACAAGTGCATCAGGTGTTTTACGGTGGCAAAAGACGAAACGTTCGTCCCAGCGCTTCCGCCAGTTTATTCCAGGACCAATACAGAGGAAGTAAATCACGGAGACTAGTCTAGCTAACCCGAACAGTGACTAGTGCATGAAAGAGGGAAGGAACCTAGTCAGGATTTGACCCTCAGACCTCATGGTGACAACACTCCATACACTAGCTATCAATCCATCCTGTGGGGACAAGGCATCGGGTGTCCTAGATGAATATGGATATGGGTAATGCTTATTTCTTTGGCACCATACCCATTATATGTGTTAGCAATTTAAGATTGATTAACCACATAATCTTCCAGTATTTCTTGTCATATTTGTTATGACTTCTACTTTTTCTCCCTTTAAAATGGAATTTTTTGGTACTCATTTGCAAATAATTTGCAACTAATAATGACCCTGTTTTAAACAGAACTGAAGATGGAATATACTATACTTTTCATTTAAATGCAACGAGTTGCAGAGTTGTAAGAGTTGAACTTGGCATCAGAGGTTCTAAGACCTTCAACTACAAAGTTGAAGAGAAAAAGATTCCACTGGAATTGATGACCGGTACAAGAGAGGTAATTCTAACTTCTCTTTCGAACATTTCTTTCCTTGTTCCGGGTACTATAAATTTAACTTTATCTTGTATCAATGCAGGACTTTTTTGATTTCATTGTTATGGCATTAAAAGAATTTGTTGAAAGAGAGGACAATGATTTTAAGCAAATGTCTAACTTAGGGATGGGACTCGGGTTTGCATTTCCTTGTCCTATTAAACAATTGTCTTATTCTTCAGGCACTCTTATTAACTGGACAAAAGGCTTTGCAGTTGGAGATGTTGTAAGTTAAATTCTTATTAAGAATGCATTTTCAATCTACAGATATTCTTTAGTCCTTGTAACTGATTTAATGTAGCGGCCTTTTCTATTCTTGAATGATTTTTTCATTAATGATCGTTCATTTATATGATCCCAATTTCTAAGTTGGTAATTTTATTATTCCATATATGATATTCATATCTCGGGAGTGATATTTTTCTCCTAGAACATGACTATGCAAGAACAAAAACATGACCGAGAACAAACTAGCAAGCAATTATGGAGTGTCCAGATTGTTTTCCAAGACAAGGCATTGATAAATGTTTAAAGACAACTTGTGGCTACTTGCAAATAATTAGGATATACACTAGTAGGTTAATATATAGTGACTTAGAACTGACTAGTAATTGTTTTTTTAAATACAAATCGGGCATTGACTTAATTGTTTAAAGATAGTTGATGTGTTGACTAACAAATTGTATGTGATTATATGGTATTTGTTGAGTTTATAAGTTTCAACTATGATTACAGTACATTCACACTGACCGTGTAAATCATCAGCTTAACTCATATATTAAATGGCAATCTATCACATAATGCTTGTCAAAAATAATTGTTTCGTCAATCAGTGATGGAACTTGAATAAGTTGTTCAAAAAGTCAAGTTTCAATAAGGAGCTGAGAATCATTTTGCACCATGTTTTCTTTGAGAGCCTTTGTTCATAAGATAACTGACAGAAGACCTAATGTAATTTAGGTCGGAGAAGATGTTTCACAATGTTTAGAGGAAGCCATGGCAAGTAATGGATTGAATATGCGTGTGGCTGCATTGGTACGTTTTCAGAAGTCTTTATTTGCTACTGTCCACTGGATTATGTGCACATTCAGCAATGCACTTCTAGAGAAGTGTAACAATAACAACAATAATCAAGTCTTATCTCACCATGTGGGGTCGGCTATATGAATCCTTTTACGCTATTGGTATCTATCCCCTACTATATCATCCTCTATATTTAAATAAATTTTATCTTGTTTTATTGTTGCTAACTAAGTCTTCTTCTTCCTCGTTTGATGTGTGTATTTGTCATTATTTTACATCGCCTAACTAGAATATTTATTGGTCGTCTAGAGAAGTGTATTATCTGTAATTTATATCAGCTATGCATTCCTTCTCTTTCAATACAGGCGAATGATCCTGTGGGAGCATTGGCTCTTGGTCATTATCATGATAAAGACACTGTAGCTTCAGTGATAATTGGAACCGACACCAATGCATGCTATATTGAGCGAATGGATGCAATTATTAAGTGTCAAGGCCTTCGTACAAACTCTGGAGGCATGGTAACTTCTTTGTTTGGCTTGTTTGAATTTTGCACAATTCAGTGTATATCTTTTTCTAGTTTGGTTACATTTCCATTTTTGTTGATTGATTAGGTTGTCAACATGGAATGGGGAGATTTCTGGTCTGGACATCTACCTAGAACCAGTTACGATATTGCTTTGAAGGATGAAAATACAAGGCGAAATGACAAAGTAGGTTTCTTGGGCATCATTCACTTCTTCTGAATCATATTTGATTGGGTCGCTGTTGTCTTTCAGAGTTTCTCAAAACTGATTTCAGAAATGTACTTGGGTGAAATTGTTCGAAGAGTTGTTTATAGAACTGCAAACGAACTGAGTATTTTCGGAGATTCTTCTACTCATCGACTATCGGTACCATTTACCTTGAGGTATGTAATATCCCATTTTGTATGTCTGTCTATCGTGCATATACTTCAATTGAAGAAATTCTTCGACTTAACATGTCATATTTTTTTTTGATTTTGCAACGAGTTGTTGGATGTTATTCTTCTCCATACTGTTTGTGGTAAAATACAAACTTGTTTCCTTTTCAGAATACCAATTCAAAGTTAGCTTATGGTTCATTCTGAAATCCTGTAAATTCAGGACATCTTTGATGGTTGCCATGCACAAGGATAACTCTGTGGACCTACGAGAAGTCGGAAAGATCCTCCGAGAAAGTTTCCTAGTACACAAACTCCTTCAACTTGTTCCTCACCATCATCTTTGTGATTCTACCGCAAATTCTTAATAGCCCTGCAACTCTTATCAGATATCCGGAACTTGTTTGAAAGCAAGAATGCTCGTCGCGAGAGTCTGTGATATTGTGATCCGTAGAGCTGCTAGATTAGTTGCAGCAGGGATAGTTGCTGTACTGAAGAAAATCGGCCGAGATGAACTCGGTAGAACATCAATCGGAAGCACCACCCAAGGCAAATCAAGAAGAAAGGTCATCGCGGTCGAGAGTGGCCTTTATATTCATTACCCGATCTTCAGAAAATATCTTAACGAAGTCATATCGGAAATCTTGAGCGAGGAAGTTGCCCGGAATATAGTTCTTCGGATTTCTGAAGATGGATGAGGAATCGGCACTGCTTTCCTGGCTGCTGTGAATTCATCCCGAAGATGAATATTGAAACTCTCAATTCAAGTTTTTTTTTTCTTCTTTTTCCTGTGCAAATGTATGAAATTGTTTCATAGTCAGTCATAAAAGAAGATCAAATTCACTCAATCAATCAATTGAATCTCACAAACAGTAACAGATTTTTCATTGTACAGATCTCCTTGTTCTCCTTGGGTTTCTTTTGTTCCATCCACCCACCACACCCTCAAGCTCTTATCAAACCCGCCACTGTAGAGCATGAAGCCTTCCCTAACCCTGAACCCCGAAGCCAGCACGCACTTCACCGGACCTTCATGCCCTCTGACCACCCCAATCCTATAAATTCCGCCGGCGCCGGCGACCTCTGCTGCCCTCCTCCATAACCCAATGCTCTTGTCGGCCGACCCACTGCAGAGCACCTCCCCTTTGCAGCAAATGCTCAAACACAGCACGCTCATCTCGTGCGCCCTCACCTCGCAGGCCACCCTCCACGTGCCTTCCTCCTCCTCCCATCCCACCACCCTCCCGTCGGAGCACCCGCCGTAGGCCGCCCGCCCGCCCGCCGCCACCACCACAGCGTTCCACGATACGGCGACCCCCTTACGCGCCCCCGCCGCCTCGAGGACGGCCTTCAAGGAGTGATTGAGAGCGCGAGGCGAGCGCGCCCAGATCTTGATCTTGCCGTCGGCGGAGGCCGAGAAGACGGCGCCCCCGCCCGCCGCCAGGGCGTTCACGGCGTCGTCGTGCGCCTTGATGGACTCGATGCACTTGAGGTCAGAGAGTCGCCAGACCTTTAGAGTCTTGTCCCAGGAGCCGGAGTAGACGGCGCCGCCGTCGACGGCGAGGCAGGAGATGCTGTCGGCGTGCTCGATCCAGAGCTTGCGGTGGTGCCGCCGGGTCTGCACGTAGCTCCCCTGCGTCAGGATCTTCCCGAGTCTGTCCCTGGCCGTGGGAAGTGTCGCGGCGAGCCGGAAGGCGTTCTCGGAGCCGCAGACCTGCCACACGCGGATGCGACCGTCCTGGTGGGCGGAGAAAACGCGGCCTCCGACGGCCGCCAGGGCCTTGACGCTGCCTCCGCCTCCATGGCCGAACCGGGCGAAGCGGCGGAGGTCGGGCTGCCGCCACGCCACGATGTCACCCCCGTCGGAAGCGCTGAGAACGTACTCTCCGCAGACGGCCAGGCAGTGTACGGAGCCGGAGTGGCCCGTGAGCACGGCCAGCGACTTGTGCCGGCCTCCGCCGCCCGATTTCTTCGTCTCCACTGCTTCCGGGGCTCGGTTCGAGTCCGTGCCACTTCCGGCGTCATCGCTACTAGTGCTGCTACTGCAGCTGCTGCTCCATTTTCCCAGTAACGGCGTCGAAGGTACGTACTCCAACTCCGCCATGGCCTGAGCTTATTCCTTAAAGAAGAGAGGAAGATCAAATTTAAGGAGCAGAATTGGATTTGGTTAAAAAATAATTATTTAAAAAAAAAAAAATTGGTGGATAAATTTATTCCTTAAAAGTAATTTATTGGTGCTTTATGCCTTAATTATTTGATCAAAGTAGGCATAGAAAAAGAGGCTTAAGCATTAATCATAGAAGACGGTGGGTGCAATTTTAAATGGTAGATAGAAAGGGAGGGTAGCTCCAACGGCTACTTTTGTCTCCTAAAGCTTTCCTTCTTCCCCTGTTTAAGGGGCCCTTTTCCCTCTTCTTTAGGAATATTCTTTACTTGTTATGATCGAAATGGTTGGGCTCACTGAGCTCGATCGTTCCATCGCAGTAAACTTTTGATCCTTTTCTTCTCAACTAGCACATCATCTTTATGCCAAACTTACTTTGTATGGCATTAGAGTCGGCCGATAATTCACAAATTAGGCGAAAAGACTCTTTGAGTTATGTTGGTTATCCGATATTGTTATGGACAGGGGAAAAGGAACCACAAGGAGAATGAGATACTTTGCAGAAACATCTTGGTGCTTAGTGCCATAGCCTCTGGTATTCAGAGCAGATGCTACTTCAGTCCATGAACCTTGTCGACAATGTTTGAGGAGCAAAATGCCACTGAGAAGATTGTAGATTTCGTTACGATATGATCTAGTCTAAGATACACCTACTCTTATAACTATGTTTTAGATACAATGTAGTCATTTAGATAGGATTACTCATCTCTTGATCCTTGCAAATCATGATGCTCTCTTCTTCCCGAATGAGCCTTCTGCCCTACCAACAACCTTAGTGCCCTTCATCCAAATCGACTTTCGAGAGTTGACTTCAATTCATGATCTAATCTTGTTGCTTTGCACTAGATAAAACTAGTCATTGTTTATGAAATACACAAGCAATACAATGTTACAATGTTCTATATTATCCTCTCTCCCGGATAATAATACAATGATTAGATCCTTTAATGAATAATCAAGAAATTTAAGATTCGAATCTCAACTGCGTTATATTATAGGAAATTTTTCCTCTAGTGAGAAGCGGACTTAAGAATGTTGGTCATTTGGATGGACCTTCATTAGCACTTTCTGATTTACCCTGATTATCTGTGAAAAACTTTCGTAGGACCGAATCGATCATTCTAGATCCAACGTACCGTTACTTGATCGGATTAATATATATATATATTTAATTATCCTTGACCTTGAGTCCTTGACTTGGTGGAGAACATCCACCATTCTATTCATGGAGAATATGATGATGTTGCTTTAGATCTTAAAGAAACTTTGCCAGCTCAATTATCGATATAATGTTTTCTTTTCTTCGCACCACTTGCCGCGACCTAAAGTCGACGACAACAGTAAGGAAACGTGGTTATCGGCTATTTGAAGTCGATTACAAGGATCACACTCTGTCTGGTTGTTTCACTTTCGAAGGAGAGTTCGAGTCGAGAAGGAACACACAAACAAAGTAAACACAAAAGAACAAATGTGATGTAGCTGTGTTTTGAATTATTTGCTTCGAGTTTCTTGTGGAGGAGCTCCCTTCCATCTGCTCCAATGAAGGAAGGTCCCATATGCTCCACCCGGTAGGTAGCTACTGTGGAATTTGAAAAAAAAAGTTGACTTTCATAGTGGTAAAAGGCGAAACGTTCGTTCCTGGTATTCTCGTCAGTCCGTCTCGGGATCAATAGGGAGGAGATAAATCACGAAAACTAGTCTAGTTAGCCCGAATAATGACCAGTATATGGGAGAAAACAGGAACCTGGTTACTAGTCAGGATTTGACTCTCAGACCTCATGATGATAACATTCTATGTACTAACCATCAGTCCATCCCGTGAGAACTAAAAAAAGTTGACTTTAATATTGCTTGGTGAAGAAATCATTTTAATAATTGATACTCCATAATAATATGTGATTATATCGGAAGTGGGTCAGTCGAGTCGGGTCCATAAGAAAAGAAATCGGGCTTGATACTTGGGCCTCGAGAAAGATTAAGCCTAGAATACATAACATGTTTAGTGTTCAGACTCGGAATCGAGAGGTAATCGAGAAAATTAGGAGATACTCGGGAATTGAACGCGGAACCAAGAAGCAATAGGGAGTTGGACTCAGAACCATGACAATTCTCTTATTAAGATACGGAAGCTACGAGAAGTGTCCGACCATAGGCATCCATGGAAGTAGTCGGCCACGGGCATCCGAATTCCGCCGTATCAATAGCCAAATTATATATATTTTAAAAAAAAAACAACCAAAAAGGGTTGTTCATTTCAAAAGAAATAGTATTCTGAATACCGTGCCTTTGTTGTTACTTTTCTTGTAGGGCATCTCACAAAAGAAAGAAGTCAGGAATCCATTTTTGTTGGCAAAAGCTGTGGTAGTTCATAGAACAAATGGACCTTGCTGAACCTTTACCAACCAACTTCTAACCTAATTTAAATAATTAATTTGAGATATTTTAAACCTTAATTATACATAATTTTTTGTAATTAAACAAGTCAATAAATAAGTTTGAGAATTTGGGCTTCTTCAGTATGGCAGTGTGGGCCTAATGGGCCATGTTCAATATAATTTTTTTTCTTACTTTTTATGGAATATAAATTTTCTTTTATAATTTGATGAGGTAGAATAGAAGTGGAATGGTCAAAGAGGGAGCTGCGTGCGTGTTGCTCCCAACGGCCACGGCAAAGAAGCTCCATTCCCGTCGTTGTCGCCATCCCGACCGTCCTCCTCTCCTTGTCTTCTTCCGCTCGCCTCGCGGGGAAGACACCCCTCAGCGACTGATCGCGCTACCAGCCAATGGCGGACGCTTGCGGCCCTCCCGCGCGAGACAAATTCCCACGAGGAGTCCCCTTTTGTTTCCTACTTGACCCCTCTGGCGGCTTCCGCGGCCACCGAATAAAGCGGCCGACGACGGAGACTCGAGGAAAGCGAGGCAGGCATCCTCCTTCCGCATGGAGACACCAAGGCGATCGCGGACAAAAGGACTTCGCTTTTGTCGCTGCGCTACTCCTCTGTTTTACTTCTTCACAACTCTCTCTTCCTTCCCAATCTGGCCCATGATTCTCCTACCTGTGCGTGCGATTTGTGTGGCCGCGGAGGCGGGTGAGAGTCGCGGTGGATCTTAGCAAATCTTCTGCGGAGAAGGACGGTTCCAAGTGACGATCTTGCTTTTTTTTTGGAGCGGTGATGGAGAAAGGAGCCTCCTTTGTAAGCTTTTGAGTTTCTCCCTTTTCTCGCGTTGCTCTTGCTTTGTGGAAGAACAGAGGATTGATCGACGAAAGGCGGTTCCTTTGTGTGCTTTTGAGTGATTTGTGTTTTGTTTCTGAGTTGTTGAGTTTTTTTTTCGATTAATTTCTATAAATTTCGATCAGTTTGCCGTCGGCGGCCGACAAAAATGGCGTCTTTATTGAGAAACGTCGCCGCCCAGGACGACGGCTCTTCGTAAGTGACTTCATCGACTTGCAAGACCTTCTCGGTGATGTCTCTTCCGCCGCCGTCTCTGTCCTTCTCGCCGTGGTTACGCGAGCTCAAGTCCGACGAGCGCGGCCTCTGCCTCATCCACCACCTTCTCAACTGCGCCAACCACGTCGCCGCTGGGAGGCTCGACCGCGCCAACGCCTACCTGGAGCAGATCGCGCTGCTGGCCGATCGCAATGGCGACGCCATGCAGCGCATCGCGTCCCACTTCTCCGAGGCGCTCGCGCGGCGCGCCCTCCGCCTGTGGCCGGGCATCTACCACGCCCTCGACTCCGATTTCCCTGTCGCCGAGGCCGCCGCCGCACGGCGCAACTTCCTCGACCTCTGCCCCTTCCTTCACGTCGCCTACGTTGTCTCCAACCAAGCGATCATGGAGGCGATGGAGGGAGAGAAGGTGGTGCACATCGTCGATCTCAGCGTCTCCGACCCCACGCAGTGGCTCTCCTTCCTCCACGGGCTGCGGAGGCGAGCGGAGGGCCCACCGCACCTCAAGATCACCAGCGTCCACGAGCACCGTGACCTGCTGAACCACACTGCCGCCTGCCTCTCCAAGGAGGCCGAGCGGCTGGACATACCCTTCCAATTCAACCCTGTGGTCACCAAACTGGAAAACCTCAACGTCGAAAGCCTGCGCATCAAAACAGGGGAAGCGCTGGCCATCAACTCTGTTCTCCAGTTCCACACCTTGCTCGCCGCCGACGGCCGCAAGGTGGCGGGCCGCCATCAACTGACGCTGGGCGAGTTCCTCGACAAGGACCACAGCCCGAGCAGGGACTCGGTAATGCCGTCACCGGCGACGAGGGTGGAGAGCTTGCTGGCGGCGCTGCAGGGGCTGTCGCCGATGCTGATGGTGGTGACCGAGCAGGAGGCGGATCACAACGGTAGCTCGCTGGGTGAGCGGTTCGTGGAGGCGTTGTTCTACTACGCGGCGCTGTTCGACTGCCTGGACTCGACGGCGGCGCGGGCGTCGGTGGAGCGGCTGAGGGTGGAGAAGGTGCTACTGGGCGAGGAGATCAAGAACATCATCGCCTGCGACGGGTGGGAGAGAAAGGAGCGGCACGAGAAGGTGGAACGGTGGTCGCGGAGACTCCAAGCGTCGGGCTTCCGGGCGGCGCCGCTCAGCCACTACTCTCTCCTGCAGGGCCGCCGCCTGCCGCCGGACTTGGGGCACTGCGAAGGGTACAATGTGAGGGAGGAGAAGGGTTGCTTGATGATGTGTTGGCAGGACCGGCCACTCTTCTCTGTTTCCTCATGGAAATGCAACAAGAAGCCATTCCACTGAATCAATTACCACGCTTTTCTTTTCTTTTTCTTCCTCGCTTCTTCTTTTTGCTTGTTGTTCATGTTCATAAAACCCTTTAACAGATAGGATTCTAAATGAATCGCTGTTCATGAACAAATTTAGTAATTGATTTGATAAAATGTTATTTATGTTTGTTCAGTATACACGATGATATAAGGATAAGATGAAGTCACATAAAAGGGATATTTTGGGGTTTTCACTTGGAGAGGGCTTCTTAGAGCTTTTGGGAAAAGAGGGAAAGGAAGGCGTTGGATTGGGGAGGAGAAGAGAAAAGAAAAGAGGTGGCAGCATTTGTCGATACCACCGCAGCCGCCATGTCGATCGCCACTGTCATGCCATCCGCGCCGTCGACCACACCGCTGTTATCGCGGCCCCCTACGCAGGTCTAGTCGCACCTCCGTCGTGCGTCAGCCGCACCGTGCTGCCACAGCCTCCTCTTCGCCATCCGCAACCGGCCACATCCAGTATAGCACTGCCACCGCAGCGCACCGCCACGAGCGTCCGTCGTCGCCAGGCGC
>JBBUKS010024560.1:0-11437 GCA_038050645.1 Hedychium gardnerianum
TTCGGGCTGGCTAGACTAGCCCCCGTGATTTATCTCCTCCGTGTTGGTCCTGGGACGGACTGGCGGGGGCGCTGGGGCGAGCGTTTAGCCTTTTAATAGGTTTCTAATATTCGACGAAATAGGTTAATACATAATAGGTTTATAAAATTGAGAAAGAGTCCGACGAAATCGATCGAAATACTTTCTCACGAGATGATTTATTTTAGTTTCTTGATTTACTCCCTCTTAATGTTATGAGACAGTCGTGGAGGACCGTCAAGGCGAAGTATGATTACCCACATGAAGCATGCACATATTCTATTTAGAGGAAAAATTATAGGGAGTAACATGGAGTATGATTACCCAAGTGAAGTCGAACGATTGTAACTTGATGGAGCGATCGTGTTTGTGATCCACAATTCTAATATTCGAGTGGAGCATGACGACCTATAGTGATGGGTCGATTGTGGAGGTCGACAGTCGATGATTTTCAAGATGAGCACTTCTTGAATTTATTTTGATGATCGATGAAATTTTTTTATAAAGTCAGATCGATCAAAATTAATAATTTCAAAAAATTAAAATTAAAATAATAAAAAAAATCTACCTAAATGTGCATCTCAATATTTCTTTGTTAAACATTATATCGGAATTGGCCATATAATCAGCATTCATTATTCACACATTTCTCGTCAGATAAAAATTACTCCGATTCCTTAATTACTTAGCTATAAATCATCCTACGATTTACTTTCCTTCCTAAAATGTTGGGTTGTGAGAGTATAATTATTCAAACATTTCTTTTTTACATACCAAATATATTTAGCTTGACTTTGCCAAATTAAATATATATTTTTAAATTTTTTAATAACATTATTAAATTTATGAGAGCGGAAATGATTTGTTGACTAGTAAGCATTGCTCATAAGCAGGAACAATCCGTCCAGTGCGACCTCACGGTCTTCCGGCGACCGCAGCAGCCATGGCATCGCCGTTACCGCCTCCACCTCCCGGCGGATTCTCCTTCCTCGATGCAGAAGCAATCCGCCGCGTCCTTCCCCTCTCTTCCCTCATCCCGCATCTCCGCTCCTCCCTCCCATCCCTCGCAGCCGCAGTCCACTCCCCTCCTCGCAGTGCTTTCCCCCTCCCCTCCTCTCCCTCCGCTTCTCTCCTCCTCATGCCCTCCTGGTCCTCTTCCCCTTCCCTTCCCTACCTTGGCGTCAAAATCGTCACCTCCTTCCCCTCCAACTCCACTCTCCACCGCCTACCCGGCGTCTACGCCTCATATTCCCTCTTCCACGCCGCCACCGGCGTTCCCATTTCCTCCCTAGACGGATCCCAACTCACTCTTCTCCGCACGGCTGCTGTCTCCGCCGTCGCTGCTTCATTCCTCGCCCGAAACGACTCACGCGTCCTCGTTATGGTCGGCGCCGGTGCCCTAGCTCCCTACCTCATCGCCGCCCACCGCATCGTCCGACCTAGCATCGAAAGGGTCATCGTCTGGAATCGGAACCCCGACAAAGCTCGGATCCTGGCCGAGAAATTGCAAGAAGAGGAGAGCGAGGCCGGCAAAGGTGCGACCTTTTCATACTCAGAGATCTTGGACGAGGTGATCGCGCTGGGTGATGTAGTGAGTTGCGCCACGAGCTCCGAGATTCCGATCGTGAAGGGGGAGAAGCTCAAGCCCGGGGCGCATCTGGATCTGGTGGGATCGTTTACGCCTACGATGAGGGAGTGCGATGACGGTGCGTTGGCTCGGGGAAGGGTGTTTGTGGATTTTGAGGTGGCGATGGAGGAAGCAGGGGAGTTGGTCGGCGCATTTGAGAGAGGTGTTATCTCGCCTGTGGACGTGGCCGGTACGCTGGTCGAATTGGTCAGTGGAACAACGGCGGGGAGGATGAGCGACGATGAGGTGACTGTGTTCAAGTCTGTGGGAACGGCGGTGGTCGACCTTCTCGCTGCACAACTGGCATATGAGAACTCTTTGAAAGGTAGTTTTTTTCCAGTTCAATTCTATTTGTCTTCTCCATTTATACTCAATGGCCAATTTTGAGTGGCACCTGCTCAGTAGATATGTGAAATTATCCTAGTTTTTAACAAGTTTCAATCTAGTTTTTGAAATTTTGCAAGTTTGAGTTGTGTTCTTGCAATCCTACAAGGTAACACTAGTTACCTCTGCTCAATCAGAATGCCAGAACTTCTATGCTTGGTAGAATCTTTTCATGTTCAATTTACTATGAGTTACTATTCCCTTTTCATCCTTCTTAACCATTCAAATTCAAGAAATACTTATTTATTCTTCAAAGAATATATATTGAATAAGGTGGACAGTTAATTCAAACAAGGTGAATGTGCTGACGAGTATTGGTGGGTTGGAGAAAGCAAGTAGACTAGTATATCGGGCAATTGGTGGGCTAGTCTGTTGGACAGATTCAGCTAACCAAACAGGAATGGCAAACTGAATGGCCTAGGCAAGCTAAGCAAACCAAGCAGGACCATATTGGTCAGATGGGCTAGCTCAACTAAGCAAGTTAGGTGGACCAAAAGCATTGAGTGACTAGGTGCATAGGGAATTGAAAGGGTTGAGTGGACCAGTAAGGCAGAGTGGACTGGACAAAGCTGGTAGATCGAGTGGACTCGTAATGCCAAGGCAAAGAATGTGGGTCGAATGAACCAAACCGTGAAGGTAAGCTAGATGGCCACAGGGTTGGAGCAGGCAAAATTGGTCATGGAGCAACTAAGCGAGCCAAGGGGATTAGATGTGATATTTCTTATTAGATTTAAAATTGTGGTGATGCTTCCTTCTCAGTTGCATATAACATTTCTGTGAACCAAATATAGAAATGAGAATGATTCATATATTTCATTCCATGAACCTTAGTTCTTGCCACTGCCAACTGATAACTGTTCTGCTCGAATTGCTCCTGGTACTCATGAAGTCTTATCCAATTTCATTACCCCAACCAAACAGGTTGTTGTACAATTTTTCATTGTGTGAAATTGTTGTGTTTTGTATTTCACATCTCATGGACAGTAGCAAGCAAGAACAATCAACCTTGCATTTCAAAGAATAACCCTGCTCTGAAGTTGAAGTAATCCGAACATGACATCATTTTATGTTTAAGAAATCTTACTCTATGTGCTTTTCCTGTGATTCGACATTCACCCCTCAAGTTTCTCATCCTGAAACGTTTACTTTCAGCTATAATTGTGCATGCCATTGTCTTCTGCAATTGTATTCCGGCTATAAGTCTTACTGATTTCGATATTTCCTGGTCTGTGCCACAGGATCCTAAATGTTCAGAAATTAGTAGCTGACAAAGAAAATACTTCCAACTTGCCCTGGCCGTGTTTTGTTGGGTTCAGATTTCATGGGTTGAACACTGTAATACACATTTTGATCTCCATTCTCCAGACGAATGCAGTTGTCAACTATGCAGAGTTGAGGTAACTTGGCATCCACCTCACATGTTTTCATCACTCGTCGATGTAAAAGTGTGTTTTTCGACTATCTGAGTTTCTCTTTGAGAATCACTATTTTTCTACTAATAATTGCATCTTTCCCTACTTTCGGTAAATCTATTTTCTCTTGGACTCAGCTTTTGGCCACATAAGACAGACTTAAATTGCTCCTGTTGTCAGTTTTCAGTTTGGTCAGTTTAATTCACTAACGATGAGACAATTTGACATATTTTGAACTGAATCCGTCAAGTAGAAACTCTCAAATGAATTACAAAGGTCTGCAGGTAAAAGGTTAAAAGGTGAGTGTGTAAACGAAAATCAATGGGAGTAAGGTCAAATGCAATTTTAACACCTAAATCTAAACGTCTTCACACTGGATTTTGATATCGACAAAATCTTGTTTATAGCAGATACTAGTAACCTGGCTCATTAGGGTTTTGTGAGTTAGATATGTCATTGGCATGTTCATTTAGAGTTTGTTTACTTGGAGTGGTGTATTGGGAGGATGAATTATAGAAGGGATGATCAGTTTAAACTTTTCAAGTTTGCCATTGTTTATCCGAAAAGATATTTAATCGATAACAGTTTGCTCTAATTCACCATTTTCATTCCATCGTCAAATGGAAACTAAATCTCGTCTTACTGAAATATGTTCATCTGTGACTATTTGCAAAATAATGTGCGCCTATGATTCTATGCAAAATGTAATCTTTCGACTCTGGAATGATAGTTGGTCTCGCCAACACCACAATCACGAGTATTGAATCTCATCATTAAGCTTCAATGTTGAACTAGTGCTGCCTCCAGCTGCTCATCTTGCTGTTTGACAGCTGGAGTCTAGTCTCCGTATCAATTTCGTCTTGTACTTCTTTGTCGGTACTCGGTGAGTTTGAGCGCGTGGATCTTTCTGTAGTCTTCCAGGGCCCTGATTGCCTTCTGGGCCGCGCGTTTCTAGATTTAGCCCAATTTGATTGTATATGCCTCGTCCTCCCTGAGTGGGATCCCTTTGAGGGATTGCTGGTGGTATTATCCAAGTGTGTGAGCGTACTCTTCCAGTTCTTCAGGGTGATTTGGATCATCAGATTGATGTGGCCCATCACTGTGTTGTTGGGCTTTTGCTTCAGCTCCTTCATGACCTTCGAGATCTGGCTTACCTGCTCCGCTTGTTCCTGGCTCCATCCTGAAAATATTAACACTTTTATTAGTCGTGAAAGGGAGTCCGCAAGCTGGTTGTCTTTGCCATCTATATGCTCGAAGGTTATGTTTACGCCTATTCCAGTGATGTAGTCTACGAATGTCGTCCGCCTGACTCTTGAGGGTTTGTTGATGGCTGATTTATCAAAAAAGCTAATAATTGCTTGGCAATCTGTTCTTATCAGTAGTTCTTTCTGATCAAGATAATAGATCTTGAGGGCTTCAAGTGTATTCATTACCGCGT
The DNA here is from genome assembly GCA_038050645.1 of Hedychium gardnerianum. Taxonomy (NCBI): domain Eukaryota; kingdom Viridiplantae; phylum Streptophyta; class Magnoliopsida; order Zingiberales; family Zingiberaceae; genus Hedychium; species Hedychium gardnerianum. The sequence continues at coordinate 4,880 of JBBUKS010024560.1, forward strand.
GTATTTCTGCATCTATGGTGGACTTGAGTGGGTAGAACTTTCCACTGGCGTATGCACAGATCCTTTCGACTGTTTTGGGGTCATTTTTCTTTGGCTTCCATTTGCATATCCCTCCCCATCCTTTCATACAACCGTCAGTCTCTAGGATCATAAAACTGTTTGCTGGGGTAACTCAAGATCAGGAAGGTTCTGGACCTTCTCTTTGATGGTTTTCACCAGTTCCCAATCTTTAGAGTTCATGGATTTCTCCCCGGTTGCGTTGGTCTTTGAATATAAGGGGCTTAATAATTTCCCCAGGTTAGGGATATAATTTCGGGCATAGTTAAGTATACCCAGCCATGATCTCAACCCCTTCTTGGTAGTCAGGTCATCCTCACGATATTCAATAATTTTCTTAATAATGTGAGGTTGTAACCTAACCTTGTTATGACCAAGGATAACACCCAGAAATTCAATCTCCTTGACGGTCACCTTCATTTTAGTGGGACTTAGTATTAGACCATTGTCCTTGCACACTTTCAGCATGGTACAGAGATGTTTCTTATGCTCCGCTTCTGTCTTTGAAAATACAAGGATATCGTCAATATATATTGCTATAAATTGTTCTGTACCTTCAAAGCATTGGTCCATCTTTCTCTGGAATACAGCTGGGCGTTTTTAAGCCCAAAGGGCATTGCAAGCCATTCATAAAGCCCATCGGGTACCCAGAAGGCCGTCCATTCTATGGAATCAAGGTGCATGGCCACGTGATGGAATCCAGATTTTAAATCAAATTTAGAATAAATCTGACTTCCACTAACCTTTTTAATAATTGTATTGATCCCTGGCAGACTATACTGGTCTTTGTTGGTATTATCATTTAGTCGCTTGTAATTGAATACCATTCTTTCCTTTCCTTTTGTTTCTTTGCCAGTGACTGGATCAATAGTTGTTCCTGAGTTCACAATGATTGTCGTAGTTCTATAGTGACTTTTACTAGGTCTGATCACCCCTATCTTCATTAAGGCTTGAACATGTCTGGTGAAAGCCACTTTTGCAGATGGTGTGAGGTGCTTGAGGGGGCGGTCTTCAATAATAAAATCAGGATTTTTAATGTCTAATTGACAGGTTACCTGATTCTTATTCCAGTGCTTTAGTGGGTCTTCACCAATATAACCCTGCTCCTTTAGATCATCAAGAATTCCTTTGCACCTTTTTGAAAATTCTGGTGGATTAGTCCCAATTGCATTGTATACTAATTCCTTTATTTGGATATACTCCTCTTCCTCTAAGTTCAATTCTGGTATTGCAGCTGCTGCAGATACAAAAGGCAGGGTTTGTATAGTGGTTAGATTTTGGTAGAATGTTATCGTATCGCCTTCTATACGCACCCCTCCTTGCATTGCCCTGATGAAGTTGCATCCTAGGATCATCTGTATGTTTTCTCACAATTTCATGGGAAAGGAGTAAGTATACGAGATCCTGAAGGTGTTCTCACCAATAGTCATCAATCCTCCCTTAAGCTTCTTATCAGATGTAGTTTTTGATGTTATTCCGCTGAAGTGTACTAGGAAGGGATTCTTCTCAAGGGTTATGCTTGGAACAGAGTCCTGATCTATGCAGCAAGTGGTTGCTCCTGTGTCCAAGATGGCATTTACTGTGAATTGTGGAACTTCGTCTATTCTAAACCCTATCTTCAAATTGAACAGCATATTTTTTGCTCTTCGCGCCCCTAAAGATGGTCGGGTTTCTAGTGAGCATATCTTCTGAGTATCTTCTATTACCATAACATTGACTTCTTCTGGTTCTTCTATTTCTTTTCCGAGCTGCCTCTTCTATGCTTGGAGGTTGGCAACTTCTTTCTGAAGGTCTCTCTTTTCCATAGCTAGTTGTTCTACGGATAGTACTTCTTCTTAAAGGTCTTGTGCTTTCCTTTTCCATTCTTCTACATCATGTTTTAGCTGCATATTTCTGCTGCTAACTTGATTGCCATCTCCCTGACCTACTCCATTTCTTTCTTCAACAGTTAGTTCGGATTCAAGTCTCCTATTTTCTGATTCACAATATTCAATATAATCCCGTTGTTCCTTTAATAAGCTTTTAGAATCGTACCTTGGAGTTGTTTGGGGGTTCTGAGCAACTGGTGTTTTCATATTGTAGTAGTAGAGGCTGCACATGCCGCAAGTAGTCATCTTATACATGGGGCAGTACCTCCGGTTGCATCTTCCTGCTACCTTCTTACAACACTTGCATATTTCTTCTCCATTTAGGACTTCTTCATTAATTTCCCAGATATGGGTGTACTCATATTGTTTCTGAGTTACTTGGATCATTGACCTGTAGCCTGTTTCTGGTCCAATCCACCATGATCGATAGTCTTCCTTTAGCATGTAAATCCTCTCGTGTCTAATAGTGTTGATACCATGGTAGAGTGCTTCAATGTCATCTTCCCCTTCTGATATACTATAAATTGCGTCGCTAGGGTCTTCACCTTCGCTTACTGATATTATCTCACAATCTTGAGGAAGATCCATTTGTTCAAACATGGCCACCCTCTTGATATTTCTTTTTTCATTTGGGCAGTCACGAGCAAAGTGGCCTTCTTCTTCGCAGAGAAAACACTTATATTTCTTATTTCGCAACAGATGCTTCTTCTTTTCTATCCTGGCATGAGAAGGGTGTGGCTTCCCTTTGTATGTTGTTGACTTGCGGATGCCAAATTTCTTCTCAGGTTTCTTGTAATAGCCTGGGATGGGGATCTCACTGCAGAATAATAAATCATTTAACGCCCTTTTGAACGCAGCATCTTTGCATTCTTCCTCCAATAACTTGTAGGCAAAGAGTATCCTCGGAATTACTCCTATGTTACCCTGGTGCTTCTGCCCGAATGCTTCCTTGATGCGCCTTCTGAGGTCTCCTGGCATTTTTGACCTAATTTGATTAGGATTTCCTCTCCTCTCTTTCTCTCCTCTCTTTGTGCCGCCCACTATAAAAGGAAAGGTTCCTTAGTGACGTTGCCCCAAGCTCCACCGGTCGACCTCCACCTCTGGTTGACCACCACCCACCGGCCAGCAGGAAGCCGGAGGAGCCATCTCTGGCCAGCCACCGCCGCTCCAAGGAGAAAGAACATCGACAGACAGCTTGCTGTCCCCCCGTGGTTTGGCCTCTTTCAGCCTCCTCCGACCTCTGTTTCAGTGAGAAAATATTCCTACTGAAACCCCGACGCCTTGGGGTACTTCATACCTCATCGGCAGCGATTTATGGACGCCGAAAAGCGATGAAAAAGGGGCAAACAACCTCCTTTTCAGCCAGACAGCAACCTCCCCTTTTTGGTTGTTCTCTCCGTTTGGTGTTGTCTAGTTGCGTACGCCGCCGAGCACTGAACCCCTTCTACACATGCAAGGCTAGTGCCTTACATGAAGATGAAACTCATGACTTTCAAAGTCATCTTGAGGAGTTCATGACGTGGATACGAATAGAGGCAAGGCTCAATAGTGTTGCTCGGTTGATACCCTTTCCACTTCACGTGATCCGTCAGGTATAACTAGAGTCAATTTGATTCTGTAAAATTTTATATTACGATCATGTCTATATGAGTTGTATCTTGTATGCGTGTGGTGCGCGTGATGTAATAATTTAGTTTTATTATTACCGTTTATGTCTTCCGCTATGCATGTTTATGAAATGTGTTTTAGCATGCACACCATCGGGCTACCCAATAATGGGTCAACGATAGGTGACCGGAAGGTGGCAGTGGCAATAGCACCGTCGGTGGTAGCCCTAGATGGTGGCGATGGTAGCACGGGCAGCAGTGACAGTAGCTTGGGGTGGCAAGGTAGCAGCATGGGATAGGGGCTGCTCGGCTTAGTGCGGTGATGACCACATCCAGTTCAACAACCGATCGGAGGAGCACCCACAGCTGGCGGAGCAAGAGCCGACGGTAGCGCAAGGAGCACCTTCTTCTTGGGGTCAGCGGCGGTAAGAGAGGGACAAGAGAGAGGAAAGATCAAAAACCTAACAATTAGGTTTTTAATCCAATTAGTGTAATTTTCTCTTCTACCCAGATCTCCCTAACGGGTTTGAAGAGCAAGTTCAAATCCGTACCTGCTAACCCAAAGCCACTCGTTAGCTTTAAATTTGGTTCAAAACCAAACCAATTTGGTTCATGTTGTCTCATCGCAAGTGCACGGTAAAGTTGTCAAGTACTAAAAAATATTGATTCTCAGGGATTGTTGACTAAGCATTAGTGAGTTCACAAAATAAGTTATGTAAACAATCAAAAATTGGTTGAAAGCTCTTGAACTAGAGCTCAAGTGAGAGAGAGAGAGAGAGAGAGATGTTGAGATGTTGGTTGTTAAGAGAGGAAATCATTTGGGAAGGCGATCCTAGGACTTAGGTTTCATTATCATGCTAGTTGATAATTCTATGGATTGTTCATCTCCCTACCTCTATATTTATAATCTTGTAGGGATTCTAACTAAATTACCAGTATAAACTCGCGAAGATCACACCGGAGTGCTTACACCATTTCCATTCAATGCTATTAAGGAGAAGAGGTAACATAGAAAGTTTGATTAAAGTAACCCTCTATCACTAAGGGCTCCTCGGGCATATAGTCTAGATTACACAAGTCACTTCCTAACATTGAATTGGTGAAAACTCATTAAACACTAATTAGTTAATCCCTTATGGAGAATTAGTCCTCATTTCAAGGCAATGACTTTAGAAAGTTCGGTTAAGGTAACCCTTTGTCACTAAGGGTTCCTGGGGCATACAATCTAAAGCCTCCCCTCTACATGATGACCAATTCTTCACATCCACATGTGTATATTTCACGGACACATTCCATCAAACATAAATAAGGCATCACACATATGAAACAAGTCATAAACACTTCATAGAATAAGGAAATTAGCAAATCCATAGTTAATACATCAACATCACAATTACTTCTTAAATCCTAGAATCTAGGAAATCTACTTCATAGCAAGGAGAGAACAAACCAAAGACATGAAAAGAAGTATTCTTACAATCAAAACAAAGATTAAAGAGGATGAGATGCTTATCAAGAAAATGTTTGTGTCTTCTGGATGAAATCCAAGCTCCAAAGGTGGACAGATCATTGAAATCAACTAGAAAATGGACCACGTAGGTTCCCTTGAAGGGGAAAACTTTCCTCCTCTTAAAAGGGGATATTGAGCCCTTTTTATAGGTCACAAGGCCAAGTCACCTCTCCACACGGCTATGCCTATGAGGCACGGCCATGCCGTGGGAAGCTCTAGGAAAAAGACACGATCATGCCCCTTGGGCACGACCTAGATGTGGGAAACAAGTAAAGGAAGACACGACCGTGCCTTTGGGCATTGCCTGGCCATAATTTTTTCTAGATTCTTCAAGTGGCACGGCTGGAAAAGAGGTACGATCGTGCCTTTAGGCACAACCTGCCCATGGGAGCTTCTGGAAATGCTGAGCGGAGGTTCTGAAGAGGCACAACCATGCTTGGGAGGCACATCCGTGTCGTTGGGCTTGCTAGAAAGCTGGCTTTGGTCTCTTAGGAAACACAATCGTACCTATGAGGCATGACCATGTCTTGGACAATAAAGGCATGGTCGTGCCTTTAGAGGCACGGTCGTGCCTTTAGAGGCACGGTCGTGCCTTGTAGAGGCACGGTCGTGCCTTGTAGAGGCACGGTCGTGCCTTGTAGAGGCACGACCACGCTTGCTAGATTTTTCTCCCCAAGCTTACTTCGATGTCTATTTTACTCCCCAAGCTTGCTTCGATGTCTCACCACAAGTGCACGACTAAGTCGTCAAGTAATAAAAATATTGATCCACAAGGACTGTTGATTAAACACTAGTCGAGTTTCCAAAGCAAGTCATCTAGACGATCGAATGTTGCTTGTGTCACGAGAATGAGAGCTTGAGAGAGTGTGAGCGAGAGCATAAGAGAGAGTTGAGAGAGGGCTTGGAGCAAAAGGAGTCGTGAGAAAGCAAGTGGTCGAAAAGATAAATTAGAATTGGGGGAATGATTCTAGGATTTTAGTTTCATCATGATGCTAGTTGATGTACTATAGATTGCTCATCCCCTCCATGTTTACACCCTTGTAGGGATCCTAACCAAATTATTGGTAGGAACCCGTGGAAGTCACACTGGAGTGTTTACATCGTTTCCTTCCAATGCTATTGAGTATAAGAGGTAACATAGAAAATTCGATTAAAGGAATACCCTCTATCACTAAGGGTTCTCCGGTCATACAATCTAGATTACACAAGTCACTTCCTAATATTGAAATGGTGAAATCTTATTAAACTCTAATTAGCTAATCCCTTATGGAGAATTGACCACATTTCAAGGCGATGACTCTAGAAAGTCTGGTTAAAGGACTACCCTCTGTCACTAAGGGCTCCCCGGTCATACAATCTAAAATATCTCCCCTACATGGTGACCAATCCTTTATATCCACATGTATTCACCACACACACATTACATCAAATGCATACTAGCACAACACACATGGAACAAGTCATAAGCACTTCATAGAATAAGGAAATTGGCATATTCATAGTTCATATATCAACA
>JBBUKS010024588.1:0-11435 GCA_038050645.1 Hedychium gardnerianum
AAATAAGACTCAAAAGAAAATTAAAAATGAAGAAACTAAGAACAAAAACATGAACCCTTGGGTTGCCTCCCAAGAAGCGCTTGTTTAGGGCCACAAGCTCGCCCCCTGTCTTGTCTCAATCTGGAGGACGTGGTTTAGAAACGTATTGTCTCATTTGCAGGCATCCCTAAGAAATATCTTTTAAGTCTTTTCCCATTCACCTTACAAGATCCTATTTCCTTATTGCAAATATCAATTGGCACATATGGATATACCTTTTGAATTATGAAGGGTCTATCACCTTACAATATCCATCGTGATCTCAATTTTCTAGGAAACAATTTTAGTCTTAAATTAAATAGCAATACAAGATCTCCTTCATGAAATTCTCTACGCGCAATATGTCTATCATGCCATTTTTTTTGTTCTTTCTTTATAAGACTTGGCATACTCATAAGCATCCATTCTAAGCTTATCCAATTCATTGAGTTGAAGCTTCCTCTTTTCTCCGTCTAATTTCAAATCAAGATTCAATCATTGAATTTCCCAATAAGCTTTATGTTCCAATTCCACTAGTAGATGACATGGTTTGTTGTAAACCAGATGAAATGGTGTCATCCCAATAAGAGTTTGATAAGCAGTATGGTAAGCCCATAAAATATCATCCAACTTCAGCGACTAATCTTTTCTAGTCATGGACACTATCTTTTCTAGAACACCTTTGATCTCTCTATTTGATATCTCTACTTGCACATTTGTCTACGGATGATATGGTGTTGCAATCTTATGTCTAACTCCATATTTCTTAAGTAAGTTCATGAATTGTCTTTCAATGAAGTGAGAACCTCCATCACTAATAACTGCTCAAGGAACTCTAAATTTGGGAAAAATTATCTTTTTAAACATCTTGATGACAGTTTTAGTATCACAAGTAGGATAAGTTATAACTTCTACCCATTTGAAAACATAATCAACAGCAACTAAGATATAATTATTTTCACATGATGAGAGAAATGGTCCCATAAAATCAACTCCTCAAACATTAAAGAGCTCAACTTCAAGGATAGAATTTAGAGGCATCTCATGCCGCTTCGAAATATTTCATGTTTTCTGACAGTGGTCACAAGATAGTACATAATCCTATGTGTCTTTAAATAAATTTGGCCAAAAGAAATTAGCTTGCAAAACTTTACTTATAAAATTCAGCATCCTTCAGTAATAAATCTGTCAACGATTTGGAGATCTTGGAGAAATCTTTTATGAAGCGTCAATAAAATTCCGCATCACCATAAAACTCCTAATTCCTTTCACATTTATTAGTGGAGGAAGTTTCTCAATTACTTCTACTTTTGCCTTATCAACTTCAATTCCTTGTGCAAAAATCTTATGTCCCAGAATAATTCCCTCTTGAACCATAAAATGACATTTCTTCCAATTCAGAACCAAATTAACTTCCTCAAAACTCTAGAAAGATTATTCAAACATGTGTCAAAATTAGATCCATATACAAAAAGTCATTCATGAAAACTTCCATTATGTTCTCAATAAAATCGAAGAAGATAGACATCATACAATGTTGGAAAGTAGCAGGAGCATTATAAAGACCAAAAGACATTCTTCTATACTCAAAAGTTTCATATGGGCATGTAAAAGTAGTCTTCTCTTGATCTTGAGGATGTATAGGAATTTGGAAAAATTCGGAATACCCATCTAGATAGAAAAAGTATGTGTGTTTAGCAAGCCTTTCAAGCATTTGGTCAATGAAGGAAAGGGGAAAATGATCCTACCTAGTCTCTTTGTTTAACTTCCTATAGTCGATGCACATATGCCATCTGGTGACTGTCCGAGTAGGAATCAATTAATTATTATTGTTTTCAATCATAGTCATCCCTCATTTCTTTGGAACCACATGCACTGGGCTTATCCATTCACTATCTGAAATGGAGTAGATAATTCCTGCATCAAGTAGCTTTAACACTTCTTTCCTAACCACTTCCTTCATGTTAGGATTTAGCCTTCTCTAATGTTCGACTGAGCATTTATAATTATCTTTAAGCAGAATTCTATGCATGCATAGAGAAGGACTAATTCCTTTTATATCATCAATGGTACATCCAATCGCCTTCCTATGCAAGCTCGACTCTCTGAGCAACTTTTTGGTCTCATATTCGTTCAAACTTGCATTGACAATCACTAGATATGTCGAGTTAGGTCTAAGAAATTCATATCTCAGATTGGAAGGAAGAGGTTTAAGTTCTACTTGAGGCGTCTTGACTTCGAGTTCTGGAAGGCTTTGTTCAAGTGTCATAATTTGCTCACATTCTTTACTCCGATCAAATAGAATTTCTGACTTTCCATAAATCAAGCTTGCCTCATTGGAATCCTCTAATGGTTGAAAATGTTCTTCTTCAAATTCATACCGACTTCTCAATGCATCTCTATTACAACATTCTTCAATATTTGATTTGGTCGAAATGGGAGACTCATCATCTAAGTAGTTGTATGTTTCATGTCAAGACTGAATGTTGCCTCCTATATGGTCTTCAAAGGTACTGATTTCATTTGCTGAACATAGTTCCTCTTAGATGCTTAACCCTTCTTTCCATCCTTGCAATTCAGAGAACTCTAATAGAGGAGGCAAGAAGTTGCCCTCTGACCATTCATTTCAGTTCTTTACCACTCAGTCAATCAAATCATATGCTTCATTCAGATTTTTCTTCATCATAGATCCCTTGTAGTCGAATTTGAGTCTTGTTAGAGAAAGAAATTCCAATATAGAATATATGAATAATCAACCACATTTCAAGACCATGGTGTGGACATTGATACAATATGTCTAGAAATCTTTCCCATGCTTTGCATAATGACTCTCCATCTTTTTGTTTAAAGTTCATAATCTGATTCCTTAGCTACATTGTCTTCCTTGGTGATAAATACTTGTTCAAAAATTATTGCTCTAATTCATCCCATGTCATGATGCTTCTGGGTGGTAAATCGTTTAACCAAACTCTAGCTGAATCTTTGAGATTGAATGAAAATGCTAAAAGCCAGATTGTGTCTTCTAGAATGCCTTTATATTTCAACGTATTGCAATATTTGTAGAATTCCACAAGATGCTGATATGAATTTACAGAATCTGACCCTCCAAATTGATCTTCTTGAATCTTGAAAATAAATGTTGAATTAAGAATAAAATTTAGAGCATAAATCAGTGGAGGTATATTAGGATCCAGTTTCCTTCCAGATAAGGGAGCATCATAATATTTTAGAGGCTTGTGTACCATTATTAGTTGTGCTCAGACTCGATAAACAAAAGATCTCCTGCAAAATTAGTCCTTCGCATATAAAGAGAACAAATCCAAGTGCTTTCAAGTTAAGTCTCAAGACAGAATTATTTCCAAATGAAAATGCAAAATTAAAGACAACAAATAAATTACAAAACAAAGCTATTCACAAAACAATAAAATTTAAAAATTTATTTAACAAAAAAAATGTCTAGAGTAACTGAATTGTTTATCAACTAATGTTAATTGCTATAGTCTCCAGCAAAAGCACCAAAAATTTATTATCTCTCCGCAAGTGCACAGTTGAATCGCTATGTAATAAAAATATCGATACTTAGGGACTGTGGATTTAACACTGGCAAGTTCACAAAGCAAATTATCTAGACAATCAAAGTTGGTTGTGAACGCTTTAGAACTAGAGGTTTTGAGAGAGGGAGAGAGGCTGAGAGAGGGAGAGGTTGATTGTTGAGAGAGAGAAGTTGGTTTGGGAAGGTGATCCTACGACTTAGGTTTCATTATGAAGCTAGTTAATGATTCTATGGATTTTTCATCTCCATAACTCCATGTTTATAATCTTGTAGGGATTTCTAACCAAACTATAGGTGATAATTCCATGAAGGTTACACCATAGTGCTTATACTATTTTCTTCCAAATATTATTAAGTAGAAGAGGTAACATAGAAAGTACGGTGAAAGTACTACCCTTTGTCATTAAGGGCTCCCCGGTCATACAATCTAGATTACACAAGTCACTTTCTAATATTGGAATGGTGAGAACCCATTAAACTAAAGTTAGCTAACCCCTTATGGAGAATTTCCCCCAATTCAAGGCAATTACTATAGAAAGTCCAATTAAAGGACAATCCTCTATCACTAAGGGCTTCCCGAGCATACAATCTAGAGCAATCTCCTCTACATGGTGACAATCCTTCACATCCACATGCAAACATTTCACATACACATTAAATCGAACAAGAGTAAGGCATCATACACATGTAACAAGTCATAAATACTTCATAGAATAAGGAAATTGGCAAATCCATAATGTATATATCAACATCACATCACAATTACTCCCTGATTCCTAGAATCTATTAAATCTACTCCATTGCAATGGGGAAACAAGCCGAAGACAAGAAATCTAGAATTCTTAAAATCCAAAGAAAAAATGGAGAAGAAGGAATGCTTATCAAGATGTTGTCATCATCTTCGGATGAAATTCTTGCTCTGAAAGTGGATGGATCGTCAGAATCGAAGTGAAAATGAACCTCGTAGGTTCCCACAAAATGAAAACCTCTGACTCCCTTGAAAAGGGGATCTTGAGCGCCTTTTATAGGACCCACACGGCCATGCCTCCATGCCACACAGTCATGCCATGAGGCATGACCACAGTGTGGAGTGTCCCAAAAAATATGGAATGATCATGCCCTGACACACGACCAACATGAAAGAAGCACCTAAAAAATGACACACCCATGCCTTTTAGCACGACCTGGCTGTTGACTTGATCTAGAACCTATTGGAGTCTCCTCAGATGACATAGCCATGCCTATGAGGCACGACCCATGTGGCTAGGTCTGGCATGGCTTGAGTGATAAGTTGATCTGGAGGTTTGCTAGAGTGCTCTTGAGCAGGCATGACCATGCCTTTTGGCATGGCCTAGTCTTGGATCTAGGCACGGTCATGCCCTTAAGAGGCACGACCATGATTTTTGGTTCTGCTCCCAAGCTTTGTCCAATGTACAATTCACTTCCTTTTAGCTCCAAATCACATCTTGTCAATTAAAATACAATTAGAGTAGATCTCCGAACTAAAGGACTAAAAGCATGACAATAATATGAGATGGAGTGCGATAATGTAAATCATATTCAGTGGAATACAAATAGATGTGCAACAAATAATATCTAAAAGCATATATAATCTACGCCAATGACACCTTTGAATTCCTAAGCTCCATAGAGGCCTACTTTGCTTCCAATAGCGATGAAAATATGAAGCTAGCTTCCATTTAATGAATCATGATTATGAATGGTCTCTCTTTGATTTTAATAATTATTTTAGTTTTCCCACTGAGGGATCTCGTAGGTTTGATTGTTCTTTCAATAGCATTACATTTTGTACTGAAATTGCAGAGATAAATGAATATGACCCTTTATGTTCCAAGGCCTGCTCTTTTTAAAACTTAGTTTTCACTACCTACACCGCGTTATGAGCAAGACCATCTTTGGTCATGGTGATAGTGATGGTGTCGTAAGCAAATTAGAGCTTCATTGCTTTTGGGCAATGTTGAATGAGGTCAATTTTGATTCAGGTTTTCATTTTCTTAATAATCTAGTGAGATTCGGTAAGGTGTCTTCAGGCACCATTGTGTTTGGTGGGTCGATTACACACATCGTCATTCATTTAGGGTGTGAGCTATTTGGATTAGATATTATACATGGCAGCTCAAATATTGATATTGATACTTGTGTGGCGAAAAAAATGATTTGTCGGGAGGAGAGAGGGTATAACTTTATTAGGATGAAAGGATTCCAACTTCTCCTACCTAACCTAAACGCACAACAATTAGAAATCTTGCCAACTGAATTATCAAGGACATTACACCCGAACACACCCTCACTCATGAAGACCAACCGAAACCCTCTTCTTCTAGACTCGAGCTTAGTAGACACTCTTTTGCTTATGGCGATATGGGTCATTCTAGATTTGATTTTTTTGACTTTCATACTTCCTTGGATACTCTTTATGATCATGCTACCCACCAACACTTGTTGGAAGGGAAGTTCGCTATACCTCAAGATCAGTTCCAAGAAGTAAGGGATCATTTTAGGAGTACAGAGGAGTTCTAGGGCTCTATTTGTAATTTTGTTGATCATCAGTATCGAGAGTGGGCAAGGGAGGAGGAATTTAGATGATCTTTAGATAATATGAGGCAGCAAGTTGCTAGTCTTTATTAGTACCATGAGCATCTTAGCAACCTTCCCCGTGTACCTAGATTTCTTCCTAGCCCTTGTCCATCCTATTGAGCTTTGTCTCATTTGGACAATGAAATGTCCAAGTCTGGGAAGTGGGGGAGTTTGTAAATATGTACATATTATTGTTTTTGCATTTGTTTCAGTTTGGTTTGTTTTTGTCTTAGTTTGATTTTGTTGTCCTCACCTATGGCATGTCAATTGCATCATCATCATATCATAGCATGGTTTGTCCTTCTTGCAAAAATGCTAGCATGCTTGTTCTAGACTTTCATGTTGTTGTGATTTATTGTGCTAGTAAGTTTAATGATCTACTTGTGCCTATCTGTAGTAGCATGAAGTGAACTATGTCTTCATTGAATGAGTTTGATAATATGCATAGTTTTAGGATCTCTCTACACTTTGCTAATTTTGATGGTAGAAAATTCTGAAAATAGTCATGATTCATAGAACCACTAGTACTTGTGCTTCTAAGGTGATTTATCAATTACATTTTGGTTATTAGATTCACTCATATCATGTCAATGCATTTGAAAAAATCAAGGTCCCTATATTTGTTTTAGTACTTCATCTTATACGCACCATTAGTCTTAGTGCTTCATTTCATAAGCACTAAAAAAAGAATAAGGGATAAAAAATAGTTGTCGTGAGTGAAAACTAACAAGTTACCCCTTTGAGACCGAGTTAGGATAATGGGGAAATAACTTTTATTTTCTCTTGATTTCAAGTTATCCTTTGAGACGTTGTGTAGTTTAAGAGAGATGAACCATGCATGTAGTAGATAAGTGCCTATCGTCGGAGGCACAAGGAACATGATTAGATGACAACTTGACTAGGCTTGGAGATTAATACTTGAAAAAAATTGGGTCACTCTTTACACCAAGCATGAAGAACTTTTACTTAGGTCATTCTCAAACAATTCTATATAATTCTCATCAATGAAACTATATGATAGGATTAACTTGATTCACTAGGGATTATGATGTATCATATTGCCATATGAATCTAGATTGTAGGTTTTTTCTTGAGGACGAGCAAAGGTTTAAGTCTAGGTGTGCGATGTCTATAGAATATATATGTTTTTAGACATTGGTTGTTACACATCTACTTGCATTTCACTGAGTATAATCTATATTATCGCACCCTATTTCATTATATTGTCATGCTTTTACTCATTTGGTTCAGAGATCTGCTCTCTCTGTATTTTGATTGACATGACGTAATTTGGAGCTAAAATGGAGTAAAATGGAGATTGGAGCAACACTGGGGAGAAAAACTAGCAAGATTGGTCATGCCTCTTCAAGGCACGACCATGCCTTCATTGGCCAAGACATGGTCGTGCCTCACAAGTATGGTCATGTCTCCCAAATGACCATGGACAACTCTCCAGCAAGAACCATGGCCCAATCGTGCCTCCCAAGCACAGTTGTGCCTTTTCAAAAGGAGCTCCCAACAATTCCAACAAGAGACACAGCCCAACTGTGCCTCCCAGGCACGACCGTCTCTTCTCAATCCATGTCTCCTCAAATTCCAGCAACATCCATTGCCCGGCCATGCCCCTAAGGAACGACCATGCCTTTTTCCCATAAGCAAATGAAGAGTCTCCATGGCCCAGCCGTGCCTCAAAGTCACAACCATTCCATTTTTTCTAGCTACTTCTATTGCACAATCGTGCCTCATAGTCATGGCCGTGTGGAGTTGTCCCGTACCTATTTAAGGGAGATGAGATCCCATTTTCAAGAGGATGGGAGTTTCTCCCTCAAGGGAACCTACTAGGTTCATTTTCGATCAAATTTCAATAATCCGTCCACCTTCGAAGCTTGGATTTCATCCAAAGACAACGACATCAACTTGATAAACATTTCTTCTTCTTCATTCTCATTTGGATTTTAAGAATGTTTCTCTTCTTATCTTTGGGTTGTAATTTCCTTGCTATAGAGTAGATCTCCTATATTCTATAATGTAGGAAGTAGTTTTGATGTGATGTTGATGTATAAACTATGGATTTGCTAATTTCCTTGTTCAATGACATGTTTTTGATTTGTTAATGTATGTGATGTCTTGATTGTGTGTGAAGTGTATGCATATAGACATGGAGGATTGGTCACCATGTAGAGTAGATGCTTTAAATTGTATGACCGAGGAGCCCTTAGTGATAGAGGGTTACCTTTAACTGAACATTCTAGAGTCTTCACCTTGATATGAGAGCTAATTCTCTATAATGGATTAGCTAATTACAATTTCATGGGTTTTCACCTATTTAATGTTAGGAAGTGAATTATGTAATCTAGACTATGTGATCGACGAGCCCTTAATGACAGAGGATTACCTTTAACCAAACTTTCTATTTTACCTCTTCTACTTAGTGACATTAGAAGAAAATGATGTAGGCACTTTGGTGTAACCTTCACGGGTTCATACCGATAATATGGTTAAAATCCTTACAAGAGCATAAACATGAAGAGTAAGGCAATGAACAATCCATAGTACATCAACTATCATCATAATGACACTAAAAATCCTAGGATCGTCTTTCCAAACCAATTCCTATCTCAGCGACCATTCATTCTCACTACACCTTTCTCCCCCTCTCTCTCACTCTCTCAACCACTAGTTCTCAAGTTTCACAACCATTGATTGTTTAGATAACTTGCTTTGTAGACTTAGTTAGTGCTTAATCAACAATCCCCGTGGATCAATATTTTTTATTACTTGACGAATTTACCATGCACTTGTAGTAAGACAACACAAGACTGTCTTGATCTCAACTAAGAAATCTACATTGGTTTCTTCAGTTGGATCAATGCTTAAGGTTTGTCCCGTTTGGGACACAACTTCACTGAACTTGCTCCAAGAGCTTAACTCAACTCACCTGCCAAACATCAGGTCCTCCAGACCTAATTGGACTTTAATCGCTCAACATCGGATCGGCTTGTTAGGGCTTCCTCTTGATTCAATATCAGGTCCTCTCTGACCTATCTAATCCACCAGCTAAATGTCAGGTCCTCTTGATCCATTTAGACTTCTTGCATAGTTTCCACAATCTACTAAGACTTTCCCTGCCTAGCCGCAACTAAGACTTTCCTTTGCCTAGCCTCAATTATGACTTTGTTGCCTAGTCTCAACTAGGACTTTTTCTTTCATAGCCTCAACTAGGACTTTCCTGATTAAGCATCCTACACACTTTATCAATTTATTAGATCATAACAGAACTTAATTTTAAACCTTTGACAATATCAAAACACAGGTTCGATTCTAATGCTCTGTTCCTTGCACTAACAATCTCCCCCTTTTTGATGTTTAGCAACCTGATTCAAAGTTAAGTTAAAAATAGCAACTTCTTATAAAAACTCCTCCTCAAATTAAACTTTCCCCCTGAGTTTAACATCCCTTAGGTTTCTTAAGTTTTTCAATACTTAACTTTAAATCCTTTTTCTCACTTAATTTTTAACTCCTTCTCTCCCCGTTTGACACACATCAAAATGGGATAGTTGCTTAAAAATATGCTAAGTACAATATTTTTCAAAAGATATTTGAAAGAAATAGAGTTTTAACCAAGTTGTTTAGAGAAATAATATTTGAAGATAATATTTTCTAAACATAATTTTGTAGTTGAAATTTTCAAATATATCTTCGAAAATATTTTTCAATCCCTTTTCAAAATGTGTCTTTGAATAGGATCTCCCCATTAACCTAACACTTCCTTAGGAAATCCTTGTTAACCACAAGGAACACATTTCTACGTGTCTAGGGGTTATGGATGTTAAATATGGTAAATAAAATAATTAAAATAATGCGTGCTGACCGGAAAATAAGATTAAAAGGATTTTTGAGATTTTTCATAAATTTTTCTAGAATTTAACAGAGCTAAAACGACAAGGTCACGGGGATATAAATAACAGACTTTTAGAATGTTTGTTTGGAATATCAATTAAGTTGGGAGTTGATGGAATTTATTAAAGCCTAGGTTGGAATTAATTAACCTAACTTGAATTTCATTAAATTAAGTTTCTATTATTAAACCCTTAGTTGAGGATTAATGGGTTTCATTTAAACTTAAGGTTAATTATTAACCTAGGTTTATAAGGTTGGGCATTTAATCATCTCCCCCAAATATAAACTTGATTTCCTCCTCTCAAATTCCCCTATTTCCTCCTCAGTCGACGTTCCCCGATCGAGCGCCGCCCTTGCTCGTCGATCACCATTTCTGCTCGTCGACCCCTGCCTCTGCTCGTCGACCGCCGCTGACTTCGGCCAACCACAGCTGTTCCTCCTTCCAATCAAGGAAGATGCCACCTCCCCCATTTTCATGAAGAACGATAGATAGTACTGTGGTCGCGCCATTACTGGGCTTCGACGCGCCGGTTGCTATTTTTTTTGTTGGGTAGCTATTTTGCTCTATCTCGATCCCTCTTCACGGTCGCCAATCTCCTTCCTCCACCGGCCCTCGCCGACAAGTCGACGACTCTGCAGCCACCGTCGCCCTCTTTGCTTCTCCTTCGTTTCACACGAAGCCATCTTCCCCGAATCTGGAGCTCCTCACCATCTCTCCATCACTAGAGAAGGAAGGGCGATATCTTTTCCTCATTAGTTCGTTGTCGCTTGAAATCATCTATCGGGCAAATTGTCTCCGGCCATATGCCATCTTCTGTCACCTCCAAACAACCGGCAACACATTGATTTAGGGCTTCGGTTGTTGGGCTTGTGTTGCTTCGACCAGCTACTGGGGCTCCCTGCCCTGTCGGTCATCAGTGGGTTTCCTGCCATCAGGGCTGTTTGATTGGTTGCTGCCAATTTTCGATCAGCCACCACCAGTAAGGGCAGTGAATCTTTTAAGATTGGAGGGTGTCAAAAATACTTGATGTATTCTCTTCTTCTAGTAATGTGGAGTTGGAGTTGTTGATGGGGTAAGGATTCTTGTTTATTTGTAAATTCTTTGAGTTATTTCGGTTAAGGGAAGGTTCCGACTGACTTTAGATCAGATCTGAACATGTTTACATTTTGTGGACAGCTTCACTCTTCCACTTGGTTCCTTCATCAGTCAGCCACAGTGAGCCATCGATGGAGAAGAAGGAACTTTAGGGTAAGGAATTTGCCCTACTTAAGTTTGTGCAAGTAAATTGGTTCTTCTAGAATTTGATTATGTTTGTTGATTAAGATGGATTAAATATGTGGTTAATGGTGTAGTTGAGTTACTAGT